>CAKAOH010019611.1:0-119952 GCA_916701665.1 Sebastiscus tertius
CTGACAGTGTCAAAAAGCACATGGAGAACCCTCAGAGGACAGACAAGATCTCGCGATAGTTTATGATTCATTTGGCGCGAGAACAAGCCAAACCAGGACGTGACGTCATTAGCTACGCCTCTGCTCAGTAGTAAGCGCTGGTCCAATCCGATAGATATAACTGGAAGCAGCATGGTCAAGGGCAACCGGCTGAAAGAGAACAGATAGCAGCAAGGAAGCAGCAAGGAGGAGAGCAACCTCGTGTCAAAAGGGCTGTCACAGAAGAAGAGTCGGTTTGAGTCGTATTGAAGAGAACAAGGTGAGCGTTTTAATCCATCATAAACAAGCTAACAAGCTAGATAAAAGAGCTCAAACTGAGAGCTTATTGTACTGAAATGTAAAGCTACAATACTCTCACTGTGGAAGGAAGGAAGGAAGGAAGTACACCTTCCTTTACCTTTTAGAGAGTGTGTTAAACACAAGTCTAATATACTGTACTCCTTTATAAGTAACTCTAAGTCATGTTACAGTTATGAATGAAATGCTAACGTGTCTGAACAAAGCCTGTAACGTCACAGTAGCAGCAACTGTCACTGGTTTCAAGACATGTCTGCTCTCATTATCACTGTAGATATGAATCAGTATTGGTTGTCACGTTGCCAGTTCAACCAGGGCGCCATAATGAGGGTGGCTGGTAGTCACGTTCATCTTGTATTGAGCTTATCTGTGCTGCTGCTGCTGGTGCTGGTGGTGTTTAAATACAGCTATAGCTTCCTTGAATGACCCTTCCTGCTGAGGGGTAACGGTGTCAGTAGGTAGACATTACACTGTCCCTGTTTGCTGACCTTGACAGGGGCAGCAATAAGTTTTCTGCAGAGATAAGGTTATCTTTACTACCCATAACTATATGACCTCCAGTCTAGACTGTTTATTTTAATAATACAAATAGATTGTGCATATTTAGGTGAAGCTAAGAAGCAATTTTTGATGCCTTTCAAGATTCAAGAGTTTTTATTTGCCATTTGCACCTATAATAAGTACATTGTAATTCTGAGCAGTTTACACCGAGTCAGCTTTAAGAAAAGAAAAAAAGGTAGAAAAGGTAATTACAGTACAAAATAAGTAGCACATTCAACTCAACACAATAAATAAATAAATAATTAAAATATAAAACGCCTTCAGTGTAGTCAATAAATAAACTAAACTACCCTCTGCATAGGAATACAAATATACAATATATATATATGCTCTATGACCATGTTAAAAAAACTTGTAACTCTCATAAAAAATATAATAAATAAAATAAATAAAAATAAAATAAATAGTTATAATATATTTCAGACAATTACAATTACACAGTGGAAGGCAGCATATTGCACAGCCTTACAGTTCATTCAGTCTTTCACATTTGTCAGAGACCTTATGTTAACATATGGTAGGCAATGGAGCTATATTTGGTTATGGATGAGTTGTCCCTAAGGTGGTTATTAGTCACGAGTGAAACATGGAACACCAAGTAGCAGCAGGTGAACTTGACAACTGAAAAGCCTGAGGAAAAAGAGCAATTAAGTATTGCCTCATTTCATTGAAGGTCACATACACAGTTGAAACAGGTGTAACTTGTTATATTTGTATAGCAGTGTTAAGAAGAGACCTTCTTGTATTTGTAGTAGTATTTTAATTGCCTGAGAGAAAGTTAAATAATTTGTACAATTACACTCCATTTGCTTTCAAGACGCACACATTTGCATGGCATGATAGTGTTGTTTTCTCTTTCAAGGTAATATAAAATGGTTCAAGAAGGAATGCACAAGTTTTTGATAGTGCTCTTCTTTGTGTAGGAAAGGCATTGGTTTCCCCTTCGTTTTTAATTCATTTCCTGCCTCTAGTTTTGATTAGCATCTGCCACTAGGGCTTCGTGTGTCTGACGATACGTATCACGATACAGGGGTTACGATTTAATATATTGCGATACTGTAAGTAAGGGGATATATTGTGATTTTTTTTTTTTTTTGTTAAATCTAATTTTAGTAAAATTGTCATAGTATAAAGAATGATTTTATGCAATCAGAACAGTGGGATCTGCATTTGCATTTATCACCTGTAAAATCCAAAATTATAGCTACTTTGAGAAGGCACATTCACTGAGAGGACACATCTCTTTGCAAATTAAATAAAGTATTTATTGAGTTAATCTTTGCATGCTTACTATTAATTAAAAATCTATCGTGCTTTTGAGAATCAGTACAGTATCACAAAACATAATATCCCAATATTTGATTTATTTCAATATTTTCTTACACCCCTATCTGCCACAAGGGTTTAGTATGTTCCTGATAGACGGCCACTCACTGTAGTGCCACCTGGTGGAACCCCGGTGTAAATAGGTAGACTCCACAATACTGAAAGTGCCCACCAGAACCTGCATTATAGTTTAAAATAAACTACTCAAAGCTGACAATAGCTCAGTGTTTCCTCTGCATATAATACAACTGCATCCTATGTTGCTGCTCCAGTCTATAATTCAGAATGTGCTGCTGTTTTATAAATACTTGTGCATTGCTAATACATGGGATTTGCCTGCCTCACTGCTCTACTTCTGGCTCATTTTCCCATGAGCAACTCGGAGCTTTTCCTCCAGTGTGACTCTCACATGATGTGCCACAGCACAATGACTCCTACGCACCCCTGACCCCGCTCCCCTTCTCCTCTCCCGCTGCCCCCTATCGCCGTTCTCTTTTTCTCACCGTTTCTTTTTGTCTCCCACACCTCACTCTTTCCTCACTCTTTCCTCCCTCGACAATGTTTCCTACTCTGTGCATTGATTCTTTTGTTCACTCTGCAATAGTTGGGTGGAAACGGTTATGTTGCAAGACGCCTACAGGATTAGACCAATGTGTGAAGTTTTTGCTACCGTCAAAATTAATGTCCATGATTACTGGAGATTTTAATCAGAGAGAAACATTTGACATTGAATTCCTTAATAAAGGGAATTATCAAATGAATCAAGTCTTTGAAAATATCTTATGCTGGTTTCTATACTTGCTTGTGTTGAGCTGTATAATTATCAGCTTGTCAAGAGTGTTTTCTACAAAGTAAACAGGCTAATTGGTTATAAGATGGACTTGATGTGGTAGCATAAGTTCAGTAATCAAAGCTTGGCCTGTCAGTTGTTATATTGCCCACGCTGAAAATCATTAATGGGTACACTCACTGTATGATAATGATTTTTTTATTATCCAAGTTATTTTCCTATAACTTAATCTTGTCTAGTGGGTGTTCATAAAAAACTTAGATTTAAAACAGTGCTATTTCCTTGTGCTTCGTGCGTGTTTCCAGTTAAGACTCAACCACTAGTCAGACAGGGTTGTTTCTTAATTGTATGGTATTTGAGGCTCCAGGAACGTCTCAAAGCTCTTACTGTAACTGGAAGAACACGATGTGGCTCTTCCTGGAAAGATGGAGTGATGTGTTCCGATCACAAGCACATGTGATAAAAATCACTTCATGCTGTTTAATGAGTTGTTTAATCAGTTGGAGGTGCTCCCACAATGCTAGATTAGTCATCAGTTTGTCTTTTGCGACAACAACTGACACTTAAACTCAAAGAAGGTGCATTAAGAGCCTGACCATTTGCTGATGGCAAAGCTCTTCAGACAAATAGGTCTTTACCACCATAATGATAGTTATTATGTTATGGTTACACTCACTAGTTATAATCATGTAATGTAGTTAAGGTATAATTTAAGTTGTTGTTTAAGTGTAGTGGTCATTGGCGAATGATGTCAACATTATAACTACATTGGATTGTCCTAACAGTGGGATTGCTTGCTTGTTTGATAAAGTTAATTTATGAATAAGTGTGATTGATTCAGTTGTTGTATGAAGGAGGTTTTCACCTCCGACTTCTTACAGCATGGCCCCCACTCAACGACCCTCTGAACTGAGTTCACAATAGTTCTGTTGTAATATTAGAACAAGAGTCGTCTTGCCACAGCGTCTATAACCTATTTATGAAGCAATGGTTGCGCTTTTTCATAAGGGATTTGTTCAGTTACTAAGAGCACTATGAGGAAGCTACTTTTGCGACATGTTTGACCCAGGAAACCAGAAAGAAATTCACCTTTCAAACACAGACTGTGATGTAGAATCTGTCTGCAGGGCTATGCTGTCCTTGAAGTTGAACATAATATCAAAGTTCAACTTTCTTACATGTTTTTTGCAATAGTTTTTTTTCCATTCTGTCTGCATTATTTTAAAGGAAAAGTCTTGATAACAGGTGAGAATGGCAGGCTCATCCACAACTTTTCTAAGTGCTCAGTGTGCAGAGGAAATCCAATATCGTCTCTTGTTAAAGTTTAGCGGGGGCCGTGCTGTCCTGCCCTCATTTAGCATGACGTCTAACAGGTTATGCCTGCAAGTGGCGTTCCCAGAAGGGCGTGACTCAAGTTTGCTCTTACTATCTCTCTTTTGCACGCACTTGGCTAAAAATTATTCAATGGAGATACAGGTCGTGGTTCAGAGACGGGCTACGAGCAGATTGACCCCTTCAAGGACATAACGCACATGCTACCACTTTGTAGTGGAACTGTGGGTCTTTTTTTGTGCTTGTACCTGTTCATTCTTGATTTGTGATTTGTTTTATATTGCTAATATCCATAGGTCTCTCAACTGAGCAAGTAGCTAATCTGATTAAAGTATTAAGGCCCGGTATGTTTGGTATGTAAGATTATAGACACGGCCCTGCCCACTTTAGAGAGAAATTAGCTTTACAAAGCAGCTAAGCCTGGTCTGATACCATTTCGTTTTAAAGTCCATATTTGTCAAGTGTCTTTAGGTTCTATAAGATCTATAAGAAAATGTGAGGCTACTCATTTAGTCTGTGAACCTTTAGGTCTAATGCACTTGGTTGTATCCCCTCTCAAGGTTGCAGAAGTCAGTCCTGGGGTTGTGTGAGGCCAAGCCACGTTCTAAAGTTAGCTGTACTTCATAATGCCGAGCATAGCCAAAGTGTTTTCCGAGCTAAGTTATTGTATGGCTGCGATCCATGGCTGCACCCACATTTGCTTTATTGAATACACTCCGAGTACAAGGTTAGGCTTTTTATCCGTGCTGTCGGAGTTTAGCAAGGCCATGCTTTGGCGCAGCAAATTAGTGCAGGCCTGCCTGGTTGTTTGTTTGTGTCCCGTTGGCATTTGCCCACACACAAGCTCTCCTCACGCAATGTCCAGTTTGGGATCTCCTTCCACCGGAGCCTGTAAATTGGCCCGTAGGGATCATCAAGAGTTTCTTTCTCTGCTGTTTGGCCGCGCAGCACACAAGCATAATCACTACAGGCAAGCTCTGCATCTTTTTTTGTTGTCTATTTTCAGTTTTAGCTTTACTTTTGTTTCATTACAGAATAAACTGAACAGAGATGGTGCACAAAGCTGTGAGCCATATTTGGAATATGTGCTCTGTGCTTGAGTCTACTGTCAACAAAGCAGTGTTTTATTCCGTCCAAAGTTTGGCAAGTGTGGTAATGGTTTAACCCCTGAGAGGCTATATAATTCTCTTTAACTTCTTCTCCATTACTGGGTTTGATAAGACCAGGGTCGTTTGAGATGTTTTGGTCTGTTTTGTTCTCTGAAGATCAGATAGGGAAGGAGAGGTCATGAGCGCTCTCTCAGTCAAAGCATCCTGTATGCACACTATTGCTGGGATTAGGGTTGGGTAAGAGTTGCTTTGCTTATGGCTTAAGAAGTTAGTTAGTTGGTTTAAGGTGGAACTGTGTGAAACACCGCCAACTCTTCATGGAAAGGCCTTTCGTTAGAGGGTCAGATCACCTACGATAGTATTTTGCAAATGCTTTGAATGCGTAGGTCTTATTTGGTTTGCGCTCATTGTGATGAAAAGGATTGCTGCAGGCAAGAGGTTGGAAATAAAAAATAGATGAAATGTTTTTTGTGCAGCAGGCATTGTTATTCACTCTCCAATGCATATTTAAGAATACATTGAAATAAAGTTGCGATTGGAGCCCCCTGTAGCCAAGACGAGGCAAAAAGGCACAATTATCTAACCGGGTTATATGGCCTTTTGTTGTCTATAATGATGCCCTGTCAACTGGTAGACAGCCTTTCTCCAACCCCTTTTGTGTTTTGTACATGTACGTTGTCGCCCGGTATGTATTGTTGTAGAAACATGGCGTAACTTTGTACAGCTTCTTTTGTTGACATCCCGTTGTACGAACTGTATTGGAACAAAAATTCACCGACCTTCCCACCCACCATTGTGCTTTTATGGTGAACGAGGAAGTGATGCCACTATTATTATTTTGTAGCGTGTGTTGTTCATTGGGTAACTTCCCCATGAGGTCTATGCAATACAATAGAATAGTACATGTGCTACTACGTCTATTCAATGTTGTGCTTGTGAACCTTATCATCACAAAAGGGTGTGTTGAAGTCTGTGATAAGCCAATCTTGTTAGACCTGTTAACCACTGTAGTCACATACACTGTCTACTACTAAACCACCGCTAAATGCTGTGTTTATTACAGAAATTATGAACCTATGTCACCTTTTTAAGTTTAAATGATAATTACTAGGGGTGTAACGGCACACAGAATTCACGGTTTGGTATGTTTTCGGTACAAGGGGGGAAAAAAATGCAGATTATACGTTTTTTCCATTTATTTTGAAAATTGGAACCATTCAACTGTGGGACATTGGCTATAATTGTACCTTGGGATTGACAGGTCGCTACCACGGCGTTGTCCGGTCTGGGAGTTGTCCGCATTTTCGTCTTCCAACTTTTCCCCTTTCACAGTGTGTTTTCAGTTCATGAAAGCTAATCGTAACATTTTGGTCATCTAAAAACGTCTTATTCAGTGCTTGGTGGTACTTAGCTTCACCCTCTCGTGTCACTTCTGGTTGCAAAAAACCAAGATGGCGACGGCCAAAATGTCGGCAGTCCACAAATCAGTGGGTGACATCACGGTGATTACGTCCACTTCTTAAATACGGTCTATGGTTATTACTCAAAATTGTCACATGGCCAGCATGGAAAAACAGCTGTAGAAGGTCATGAAGTGACTATGCAGTGTCCCGAGTGTTAAATATCAGTGAATCAATAGAAATTTTCACCGAGTGGTCAGAAATTTAGTACTGTAACACTGTCTCTCCTACACCTTAATGTGCTTTTATAATAGATGCGAGGATTCGTCTGATCTGTGTATGATGTATTGTATGTATGAGGTATGAAAGCAAAGTGGTTCTAATTGGTTATTATCTCACATAAGAGATACAGGTTTTGACCCATGTGACCCTCCGTAGATGAAGCACCTTACGTAACAAGCATCTCTCTCTCCTGAGGGCGATCACATGCATAGCTTGTATTCCACTAAATATTGATTACAATATTTTAAGAAAACACACAGAAGACTTCGATTTCAGATTTTGATCCTCTGTTAAATTGAAACCCTGCTGTGTTTGGCCCCTCTTTTGAATCAAAGCTAGTTCTTCTGTTATTGTATTCTTCTGGCGATGGAGTTCACATGGAGGCTTGGAGTCTGTGTTGACCTGTGTGCTGGACACTGGTCTTTTGTGCTTGGGAACAGTGCTGCCTTTCAAGTTAGCAGCAAAGGAAACCCCATGGATGTTTGGACAAGAGGTGGGACGTGTTCTTTGGACACCCCGTTATTCCCACAAGTGAAACAGTAACACACTGTATAGAAATAATGTATAATCATATTCCACCTAAAATCATTTGAGTATAAAACAGTCATCCCTTGTAGACTTGAAACGTAGCTGTTAAAAAAGTATTTATAGTCATCAAGTCTACAGGGGATGAGATAAATCTGAAGATAGAGTTTGAAAGTCAACTACAATCTATCTTTAGGCCTGATGCTTCACTAATAGACTTTCCTTGTTTGTTTCCCTTTGTAGATCGAAGCAGCAATGGACCAGGCAAGGTCGACGATATCCAAAATTGTGAGTATTGCAACCTAAATCCTAAAATAACAAGCTTTGCTCTAAAGGAATTATCCTCCCCATTATTACCACTTCGGAAATGAATGTTGTTCTAACTGCCCGTCTTGCACAATTGAATGTTTGTGAACAAATAATTATTACTTTACATTTCATCAACACCATGCTGAATGATTATTAGGAAGAGTGACTTGAGAATATTTTCAGCTCAGTTAATGTTGCATATTATGTATGTGCTGTAAATTTATCTTGTGTGAGATTAGTGATGGGATTATTTTCTAATCGGTGCAAAGAACAAAAACTGTACCACTTTTAAATAAGGCATTCTTTAAGGGTTTATAAGCTATAACATATAGTTGTTATCAAATCATTATTGTTTTTTCCAGCTCTCGAAAAACACAACCTCGTGCTGATTTACCCGCAATAAGTACAGTAACGTATCAATAAAGTATGTGAAACAAGCACAGGCGCAGTGTGCGTTGGTTCACTGAACCCCCTAGAAATGCATTTTATATTTTTTTTATAATAATATAGAACTAATAATTTATTGTAATGATGAATAATATCGACCTTGTTGTGTCTTCATATTGACAGAGTAAGAAACCAACAGGATAAGAAGATAGATTTGTGGTATTTTTATTGACTTATAGCCTAATAACATCGGACACTCTCTGTCCACAAACCGTTATGCATATGCACGTAAATAAACCACGTACCTATCAGCTGTGCTGTCAAGATCAGACTAGAGACGTAACCACTTGAAAGATGGGAGAGCAGTACTAGTAGTACGTGTATTACTTATGGAAATAAGCGGACAACTAAATGAACTTACAGCCATTGCTTTATGACAGCTATCACAGAAAGTTTGAGGAGACTGAAAATGAGCACCACGCAGTCCTGGTTCCACCAATAGTGAACTACTTCCTGTCAGACTTTAAACTTAAATGGCAAAATAAACATTATTCAACATTTTAATTTTTTTTTTTCATTTCCCCTTACCTAGCACAACCCATTTATGTTAAAGTTTGTCACAACAATTTTTTAAAATTACTTTTTTATTGAAATTAATATGTAAATATGTAGACAGTAACGGAAACAGGGAGCAGTTCTCCATTTTCCACTTGGCAGTTCCTCGAGGCAGAAGATCTGAGTAGTGCTCATTTTCAGTCATCTTCCATCCTTCTTTTTTAGTTCTCCAAAAGCAACGGCTGTAAGTTCATTTTGTTACACACTTGTTCAGCATTCTATATCTATGCATATTATTTATTTAAAAGGTATTTGTGATTGTTATGATGAGGTTTCTAGATTGTCTGCCATATGCTTAGGCCTACAAGCCTAAACACAATTTGTCAGAAACCCTAGTACTTTTGTCGAGCGTAAAATGTTTTGATCACTGTAGCGCTCACACACCGACGGATATGTTAAATGTGCTACTTTGTTTTAAAAAATGACAGAGAAAGAAAAAGAGCTAGAAAGTGTGGTTGATCATGAAAGTGAAACGAAACAGAAACTGAGCTTTTACAGTAATTTATTGTGGGTGTTTTACTACTTATTTTACTTTGAAAAATACAAATAAAACTCTAGTTGGTACAGTCATATATTGTGATACAGATATTCCTATTTTAACAAAAGGATTCCTTCACTACGAAAAACCAACAAGCCCAACTGTAACTGTTAAAACGGTATCGACAAACTTATTTTCTGTGGGTGCAAAGCAACTCATGGAGGAGGAAATGGGATTTCCCACAACCTGTTAACCCAAAAGTTGGTGATTATTACCAAATAAACATTAATAAAGGCTTTTAGTAACAGTAGTTAAGTCATTATAGCTACAACTTGTATACTCCGTTATTTAAAGTACTTCTTAGAAAATGATACCAAAACCTGTATTGTTGATGTTGGAACATTTAAGGGGAACCTGTACTTTCACATCCATAATACATCAGTCAGGTCATTATTGTACATAACCCCATTTGTCACATATGTTCTTAGCTAAATTATAAACCATATTTTCTCCTCATACCGGCATCGTTCTGTCGTTACAGTTTAACGGGGAGCCCCACTCCTACACACGATTCAACTTGACCCAGAACATGGAAGGCGACAACAGCCAGGTGGAGATGAAGCTGTCGTCCGACATGGACGAGGAGGTCGGGACAAACGGCGTGGGAGAAACCCTCAATCACAACTCCAACCGCAAACCCTACGTGGCTCAAAAGCTCGGACGCACGCCGAAGAACCTCTGCTTCATGGCCGCCGCCACCCTCCTCATCTTCATCATCGGTAAGATGATCCTATGTTTATAATAACCTATAGTAACCTTTTTTACAGTTCAACCAGGATGAAACTGAATTATTAATTAGATTTAAATTCCCAGAAAGAGAAACTGAATTATCTAGGACAAGAAAGCTGGTGTCACCTTAAGGCTCATGTGGGGAAGATCAGCGTATCTGCTTTTTATCATCTGAAAACACACTGCTCAATGTGACCGTGTCCCTCTCTGAGCAACACAGAGAAACCAAGACAAGCTTTTATATCTAGAAGTCAGGATTTGGCATTTAGTGGTAGATTCAATGTAATTCACTGGATGTAAAAGGTATACATACTGTACAGTACTGTCATCAGTTGGTGGTGTAGTATTTCAAAATGCTGACTGTTTGGTTGAGGCTGTAACTTGATGCCTTTAGTCTGTTCTTGGATGCCCTTCTCTCTGTCGATGCCATTGTTCCTCTCTGTCCCCGATTGTTCCTCATTTGAAACCGCTGCTTCTGTACAGGCTACTTGATCGGCTACCTGGTTCATCGAAAGAAGGATGTGGCTCCCATCTGTGCAGCCTCCGTGGCCACATTTGAAGAAACAGCTGCCCACGAGACCGGTGCCGCTCCCCTCATGGACTGGGACGATGTCAAAAAGCTCCTCACTCAGAAACTCACCGCAGCCAAATTTGAACCGGTCTTCAGGTAAACATAAAACCCCCCCACACACAGCTTGTAGAATCTGTCTATTCATTCATTTTAAAAGTGAGTCATTGGTTTTTTGTCTCTCTTTTCTTTCCCCCTCATGTTTTATTTCTTCCTCCTCCAGTGAGTTTTCCAGTGTCAACCACCAGGCTGGTTCTCCAGGTGACGAGGCTCTGGCGAACAAGGTGATGAAGAAATTCAACGAGTACGGCATGAAATCCTGGACCGATGAGCACTTTGTTAAGGTTGAGGAACCCCCAACTGGCTTCAACAGATTTACTTTCAAGAACGGGAGGGAGGAGCGTCCAGAGGGCTTCCTGTCCTACAGCGCCAATGGAACAGTAACGGTAATCTAGAAGATAAATGAAGTAGAGATTTTTTTATTATTATGAAGTAGAGAAAAATACAGTATCTTATTGATTTATTTTTTTTCCCAGGGTGCCGTCTTGTATGCATATTACGGGCAGGAGAATGACTTCACGTTGCTGCGAGACAAGAGCATCAACCTGACCGGCAGGGTCATGCTGGTCAGAGCTGGTAGGATCAGCTATGCTGAGAAGGTGGGTGCTTATATTAAGAAATTCAGTATAACTTTTAATATTACATTAAACTTTCTTCTTCTTTTCTCCTCTCCTCACTCTAAAGTACATGATTCTTGTACGAATTCGTATAATAATTTCCATGACTCCTCTTTTTTCTTTTTGCTTACAGGTCGCCAATGCCGCCAAAATGGGTGCCTCTGCTGTGCTGATCTACGCGGACCCCGACGAGTACACTATTGGAGTAAACACTCAGCTCTTTGGACATGTGAGTGAGGACAGTTTAGAAGATGAAACCCACTGGAGAGACATATATTACGTATTTAGTTTGTTCAGTGTACTAATGATATTACAACAAACAACTTTAAAGGCACCCATTGGTGCCATGGAGCAATGTATTGATGGTGGTTCCCTGTTTTGTTTGTATTTTGCCGATGGTTTCACATTAGTTCATTAGTGGTGGCTCTAATGTAGCAAGAGAGGTAGCAATACGCCAGCAAAAAGCAGGGTAGAGGAAGACTGCTTGTTATTGTCTCTTAATTGCGTACACGTTTTCCTCACTTGCGTCTTTTCCTTGCGTCTTAGTCCCTCCCATCGGGGATGCATGGAGAGATGCAAGGAGACCATGTGAGGAGAGAGGAAAGAAGGAAATATGTTGTTAGAGAAATGAGACGTCCTTTCCTCTGAAGCGTCACATGAAGCAACGTCTGTTTCTGATGACGGTGGCAGCTGATCACAGCTTGATCAGCTGTCAGTTGGCTGTAAAGACTTTTTAAATATTTAAAAAAAAAATCATCATAAGTAGAGCCTACCATTAATGTTAAGCCCGAGGGGGGGGAACTAAGCCTTAAAACTAATATTTAAAAGGATTATTTGATTTCTAATGAGAGTAATCTTGGATATAAGAGCTTAGAAGACAATGTGTAAATTGTCTGTAGAGTATTTTTCATATAATTTTCTTAATTTCAAATTTAGAAGTTTGAGGGTAAGGCTCCAGGCTGCTGGGAAGATGAGTCAGGAATACAAAAGCATTCAAAATGTCACAGTCAAATCATAGCCGTGGGCAAACTAAAACCTGTTTTTAAAAACTGTTTACATTTAACCGTCTTCTGTCCGTCTGCCACAGGTCCACTTGGGTTCAGGGGATCCCTACACCCCAGGCTTCCCCTCCTTCAACCACACCCAGTTTCCACCCGTCCAGTCTTCGGGCCTGCCGAAAATCTTGGCTCAGACCATCACAGCAACAATGGCTACCAACATTCTGAGGTACAGCTCGGAAACGACGCACTAAATATTCCTCTCGCACTGTGACTGTTTGCTCCAGCTGACTCTGTCGTAGCTCACACGGCGCTAACATGTATCGTCTGCATCCTACAGGCAGCTCGGGGGTCTGGCTATGCCGGCGCAGTGGGGAGGCCTCAGCAGACTGGGAGAGGAGAGCGACGTTATCACCGTGTCGGTCAACAACGTTCTTACCGAGAAAAAGATCAATAATGTCTTCGGGGTCATCAAAGGCTTTGTGGATGCAGGTACAACAACTGAGAGATACTGCGATCAGGAAGTCGGTGTACTGAAAAAGAATATGAGTGATGAATGTCATTTTTGTTTGTTTTAAATTGTAGATCGATATGTGGTTATCGGCGCCCAGAGGGATGCCTGGGGTGCAGGTTTTGCCGCGTCGACCGTCGGCACCAGCATCCTTGTTGAGCTGGCACGTTCCATCTCAGATATGGTGAAGAACGGTAAGTCTCAGTGGCAGCTGATGGGTAGTTTTTAATGTCAGATTGATGGATTTGATCTACACTTCTTATCAGATCGTACATAAGTCATTGAGCAGCTGAAGAAAGTGATCCGAGGATATGCTTTGTCAAAATCTGAGTATTTTCTGTCAATGTGCATTTGTCGTCTCCTCGACAGACGGATTCAAGCCGAGGAGAAGCATCGTTTTTGCCAGCTGGAGTGCCGGAGAATATGGGAGTGTTGGCGCCACCGAGTGGCTGGAGGTGAGAATCGCACAATTCATTTTGTACTAGAGGTTTTCCCAACTACATTTTTTCTTGATCAGCAGCTTTGGTGTTAGTAGTCTCCTTCCTTAATTTAATTTTTTTTGTTTTTCCATATTCAGGGTTATGTTACCTCTCTGAGCATGAAAGCCTTCTCCTACATCGACCTGGATGGAGTTGTAACGGGTATTTACTTCTACGCTATTAAATATTTAACAGCTTCCTGTGCCTACAATATGACAGTACATGTGATTTTCAGAATAACTTGAGTGCAAGTCGTCTTTTCCAGGTCTCAAAGAATTTAAAGTGGCAGCCAGTCCCTTGATGCACAGCCTGATCCGGAGCACTATGAACGAGGTAAACCCACAGCTGGAAGCACATTTAATACAGGCCTGTAGTATTGACATTAGAGAAATAATATCATCAATTTATTTGTGAATGTTCAGTTTATATAATATACGCATCTCCTTAGGTGAACTCCCCAAACAAGGCTGGGACTCTCTCTTCTCAATTTGCGAGGGGCAACTGGGAAACATCTGTGTAAGTTTGACCAGGCCGTTTGGTCCAATCACATCCATAGTGTGTCTCATCAGTGTTTATACATCTCCATGACATCCATGCTGTTCTCACTAGTATCACATCCACAGCTGGAATGTGTAGGTCAGCCGTCATTCTCATGTTTGGCAAATGTTCACTAACTGTTTTCCAGGTTGGAGCCTCTGAAGTTGGATAATGCTGCGTATCCATTCCTCGCCTTTTCTGGCATTCCCTCGGTCTCATTTAGATTCACCTCTGGTACCTCGGTAAGTCATCCCCTTGTACTATAAGTTAAATTAACTATTTTTTGAGCCAATAGACATGGCTCAGGACAACCTTGCTCATTGAGCCATTAAGTTAAGGAGGTTAAATAACGCTCCAAACTTAAGCTTAATTTTGACGAGGATAAACTGGCATGGCCGTTTTCAAAGGGGTCCCTTGACCTCTGACCTCAAGATATGTGAATGAAAATGGGTTCTATGGGTACCCACGAGTCTCCCCTTTTATAGACATGCCCACTTTATGATAATCACATGCAGTTTGGGGCAAGTCATAGTCAAGTCAGCACACTGACACACTGACAGCTGTTGTTGCCAGTTGGGCTGCAGTTTGCCATGTTATGATTTGAGCATATTTGTTATGCTAAATACAGTACCTGTGAGGGTTTCTGGACAATATTGTTATTGTTTTGTGTTGTTAATTGATTTCCAATAATCAATATTTACTTACGTTTGTATAAAGCAAGCATATTTGCTCCCTCCCATGTTGATAAGAGGATTAAATACTTGACAAATCTCCCTTTTCAGGTACATTTTGAACAGATAAAAAATGTGTGATTAATTTGCAATTAACTATGGACAATCATGTGATTGTGTTCTAATCTTTTAATTGATTAACAGCCCTAGTTTTATTTCTAACTGTAATTCTTAACACATCTTGCTTTTCCCTCTCAGGACTACAAGTACTTTGGCACAATGCTGGACACCCGGGAGAATCTGAACTTGGCGACGGGCAACCAGGTTCCTCAGCTGGCTGAAATAGCAACCCGGTTCGCGGGTCACATGGTGCTGAGGCTGGTCCACGATCACCTGCTGCGGATGGACGTGATGAAGTACTACAAGGTTTTAGGCAGGCATGTGAGTCGACTCAACGGGAAAGTCAATGCTGTTCAGAGGGTGAGTGTCCCGTTGTCTTCTTGCTGACTTGGATTGAGCTTGTAGGGTTGTTACCGCAAAGAGTCTGCATGCAGGAGATGAATAATCAATGAATTCTGTATAGTGCCTAGAAGATGCACATCCATTTAGCTTTGTTTATTCCAAACATTAAATGACCCCCGTGGATGCTCCGTGTGCTTCCAGATGCAGCCCCAGCTGTTGCCCAAGGCCCTGTCAATGAAGTGGTTGATCTCGGCCACCGGCTCCTACAGCCGCGCCTCCAGCAGGCTGGTAGCAGACATCCAGAACAGCGACCTGGAGGACATCGAGATGTGCCGTATGATTAATGACCGCATAATGACGGTAAGACCTGGACTTGATAAGTGCAAAAACAATGTTATTGCTGCATATTCTGTGGGTACGCCCTCCGGTTCAACTCTCAACACGCCTTCACTGTGAGGTATCTCGAGGAATGAATAATCTTCTGTTTTTTCCTTAAAACCAGTTTTCTTAATCAGTGGCAGAAAATATGTGTTCATATAGGACACCCATTGCTTATAGTAAGACACAGTTGGAACAGTTTTGGGTATTTCACAGGAGACATTTGTGTGTTTTGGTATTTTTGTCCTTTATCCTTTTGATATTGGCCCGACACTGACTCGGATAGCGGGATTGAGTATCGGTGACAACGGGGCTATTCAGGCTATTCAGTCTATTCAGTCTGTTCAGTTATCTATTCAGTTCTAAGTTTATATACTATATACATTTTATACTGGGATTTTAATTTTGACCAATCTGTTGCTGCATTAGAAAGGTTTACACTCTTGTAATTCTAATAATTGTAGTTCCTGTTAATTTTGAAGATTTTTTTTTTTACTAAGTTGCTGGAGTACGATTTATTATTTTAATAATAAATAACAATTAAATGTAATTAAAACAAATTTTTATTAAAAAAAAAATTATATATATATTATTTTTATATATATATATATATATATATATATATTTATTTATTTATTTATTTTATTATTTTATTATTTTATTTTATATATTTATTTGTTACATTTTGATTTACAAAGTTAAGAATGCATTGTTTAAGTCAGGCCTGATGTTGCCTTACCCACAAAAGAATCACTTAAGTCACTTCCACACAGTGAGGCATACAGTTTATTAATTAAACACTGGTATCGGATCAGTACTCGGTATCGGCCGATACCCAAAGCCCAGGTATCGCTATCGCTGTCGGGACGGAAAAAGTAGGATTGGTGCCTCCCTAAGGTGGGGGAAAAAATCGATACAGCATAGTATTGCGATATTTTGCGTGGCAATATTGCCAGGTATCTGTCAACCTCTTAACAATCTGACTTATAGTAGGCTCAGATACTGGTATCATATGAAACTAGAAAATGTCATGTTAGCTTGTCTGGAAGAACGCTAAATAACGCTCCAAAAAACTGGCATGGCCATTTTCAAAGGGGTCCCTTGACCTCTGACCTCAAAATATGTGAATGAAAACTCTGAGATGAACAGAGTGAAAACTGTATCTTATTAGATAAAACGGATGTTGACAAACTGCATCATTTGCAGTTGAAAAGAGGTAATAAATTTGCAATATATCTTATCGCAACACTCCTCATATCACAAAATCACAATAAGATCTTGGGGCCTCTGGTGATTCCCGCCCCTACTAATCATGACAATGTCACACAAATGTTCAATAGGATAAAATGATGAAGTGATGAGATTTTGGACAGGCATGGAGGTAAACCGCAACTCGTGGCGGAGGCATACAACTGCGAGGCGGTAATTCTAGTTTTAGACTGGACGTAATTTAAGAGTCACTTCATCTTATTCATCAAAGCAAAACAACAATCCAGTGACTGGACCATTTTTCTCTCCTGGTGTTTCCGTAGGTGGAAAGGAACTTCCTGTCGCCCTATGTGTCTCCCAAAGAGAGCCCTTTCCGCCACATCCTGCTGGGCTCCGGACCTCACACCCTCAAGGCTGTGTCCAACCACCTGGATGCCCTCAGGACCGACGACCCCGAAGCAGACGCCAACCTGTTCCGCAACCAGTTCGCCCTGGCGACCTGGACCATTCAGGGCTGTGCCAACTCACTAGCAGGGGACATCTGGTCTTTGGATAATGAAATCTAAAAAGTTAATTCCCCCCCCTCTCTCCTTCTCCTTTTGTTCATGATTTGACCCTCTCATCACAACCGGAGTGAAAACCAGTAGGCTGTGATCATTAACCAACAGACGCACAGCTTTTTAATTTCATTTAGTGGAGCCGTTACTGAACGGATACCAATATCACAGTCGTCCCCTCCAACATTTGAGTGATGAGCTCATCTTCCATCTTTCTAAAATTCTCCATAAAGCCAAACATTAATAATAAAAAATGTACTTAAGCCTTAAAGCCTTAACAAAAAGAAACTTTAGAGGGTCAATTTCTTTTCTTTTTTTTCTCCATTTTTGGAAATTCTTCAATAACTTTAACACGTGGCATTTAATTACCACATTCTGAATACTTTGGTGCTACCTTCAAATAGCCATGTTATGTGGCAGTACTACTTAAAATGATGTTGCCCTCATGATGAATGAGTTGAATGTAGTGAAACTGAGGCTTTTTTTCAGCACAGTATCATCAGGTCACAATCACAGGACAGGCTGTGTTTGCCAGCTCAGAGACGAATATAAAACGCAAAAAAGGCCAGTACGATATTATAAGCTGACGACTTTCCATCCGTTTACCATAATTATTACAAATCAAATCTGCTGGTATTTTTCCACTGCTGCTGTAGCCTCGCGTTCAAACCTGAGCTGGTTGGTATTGGTAGCTATAATTACATACTGTGCTGAAATCTGCTACTCAACTCGGAGATTCAGAAGTTGCTGAAAAAAGGACCGAAAATTATTAACCATGATGACGCATTCACACCAAGCGCGAAGCGAACTTTTCACGCGGCACGATTCCATAGAAAGTCAATGCAAAATGCGACATTCACGTATTCGCGGGAGTTGAAATATTTCAACTAGAGCAAAAAGATTTGTGTGGCGCTGTGTCGGCGAAAGCCTTTCAGCGCTGAGATTCTCCCATGATTCACTGACGTCCTGATGTAGTTGAATCGGAGATGGAGGACAAACTTACTGTGGCCGTTTGCAGGCACCCAGAGCTACGATAACACCTCGTATTTTTACATATACCGGACGAACTCTATGTTTAAATACATGTTTATAATGTCTATTAGGGCTGTGTATTAGCATGAATCTGGCAATACAATACGTTCATGAAACGGGTCGCAATTCAATATACTGCGATATATTAATAATGTATATGTTTAATTAATTAGATGACAGCCTAATCTGTTTATTTTGGGTAGCGACGTGTGGCTTGCTAGATGGGCTACAGTCAGTGCAATAACACCGTTTGTGAATACAAGCTTGGTGAAATTCACAGAGATCTGCCGGCGTTTTTTTCCGACATATCTGGGTACAAAGCATCAACGGTGGTTATTTCTTCCATGGTTGATGGTGGAAATGGCAGAAAGAGAAGTTGATGTTGGTATCCATGGAGACAAGCCCCTTCTCCTCTCCGGCGCGTCTAGAACGAGTAACGCCAAATGAACACGAATGATCCCGGTGGTCCAACTCGTGCGAGTAAAGCAAGGCGAAAATCCGCTTCTTGGTGTGAATGCGACATAAAATACAGTTGTGTTGCACAGAACTCACGTAGAAATAGATTTTTGGGACAATCAGCTGGCATCGTTTAACACTCGTGCAGCATTGATCTTTTTAAGAGAAGTCCTAATTACATGCAACAATTTAAAAATAAAAAATAAAAATATAATAACCTGATTCGTCCGCCTCCTGACATGAGGGCGAATCTCTGCAGGCCTTTCAAAAAACCCCGAGGGAGAAGGTCTCCAACCACGTGGCACTGAAACAGAAACCGTACGTCTATTTATTGTGTTATTTATTTATCAGTGGCAGGGTTCACTATAAATAGTTTTTTTTTTATTGCCTTTTATAAAAAAACAAATAGTGTATAATTATCGGGAGCAGTGCCTTCCATAATTATGACAGTTATACTGTCGAAATGACAAAAGCAGCATCTGCTTAACGGGAAGTGTACATGTTGACCGACGGACAGGACTGAACACTGAACGATCAGGAACTTCTCAGAAAACAGCACAAACTCTTTTTAAACTGACACTGGACTGGTCTTTTTTTTTAAGGCAAGGCCAGCTCACACATCACACCTCTCTGTCTGTCAGTACCGGTCCCTTGGTCACATGTACACCTCTCAAAACATTATCGGGAGCAGTGTCTTCCATAATGTGGAACAAAATAGAAGAAGGTAGTTTTTGCCTACCAGTGTGTGTCCGTATCGGAGGCAGTGCCCTCCATATTTCACTGTAGGAGTGGATGTTTTTATTATCGGGAACAGTGTTTCCCATAATGTGTACATATTCAATACATCGCTACGCAATGCAACAATGTTGTCCGCATCTTTAGATCCCTTCTGTCATGTTTCAAACGCTTATGTAGTTTTTAATTTCAGCTCTTAATGAAAACATTTCCTGTCTGTCTCATTAGTAAGGTAAAGAAGCTGTCTCTACAGTGTTCTGGGTTTCTTTCGTGAGTCTCATTTCAATCAAATGCTGGTAATGTGTTTTTCTTCGGGCTTTATGATATGGAACTGATATGGAAAGTGTTTTTGCTTTAAAGAAAAAAATGTTACAAACATGTTTGGGACCCCCGGTTAACAGCTGTGAGGTCCACTAATTCCAGAAAAAATCAACTCGACAACAAAATGTGTTTTTGTTTTTGATGATTCAGTCAGTCGGTGTGAAAGTACATTCTACCTTTCTATTTTGATGTGTTCATTCATTGTTGTTAAGAGATTTCTTTGTGCCTTTTTTTTTTGTTTGTTTGTTTCATGACTGCATAGAGCTGAGTTTCTACATACAGTACTTAAAGAGGTTTTTGGAGGATGTATATTTGGCTTGTTTTGTTTAGTTTTGACATTTCTGCATTTCTTTTTTTCCCCCCTGTTGTCTGCTAGAATCAAACGTTACTGGTTTTAAATGCCTGTTATGCTACTACACATTGATATAAAGTCACAGGAAGAATGAAAATTGCGAAAAGTTGAAAGTACAAAATCGATGTAAATGGGATTTAAAAATTACACAGTGAATGTTACAGTAGTTAATGTGGTCCTCCTTTAGCTAAATCTGGTCATTTAGTTTTCCTTTTTTTTTTTTAATGAAATCCACCCGGCCTCAGCAGAAAAATTGTTGAATTGTTTTAGATCAGCAGTCAATTAAAAATGATTTATTAACCGTTCATACATTCATAGTTTGAATGCATGAACTGATCTGCTGGGCTATAATGAGGCATGTTCTGGAAGTTACATTTCTAATATTGGCGTCTTGCTGAGGACGCAGACGATTTGGCAAATTTGGTCTTTCAAAATTCTGACAACGTGGATGAAGAATGCGTTTGGGAATTGTTAAAATAACAATGCATTTTGTTTTTCTCAAACTGTATACGGATTTGCTTCGCTTCACATTTTTTGTTGCTGCAATAAACAATCACATCACAACTGCTGAGTCATTGGTTCAAATTATTTGTATCTACCGAGTTCATTTTGAGACTTCTTTTAGAGTTACATAGAGCTATACATATAGTTTGAATGTGTCACTGTGATAGGTCTTAACTTTGTTTTATATAGAACAATCTGAATGAAATGTTCATTTAGGATAATTTAGTCATGCACATGTACTGAAAGTCTCTTGGCGTGAGCTGTAAACAACTCGTGTCCACGGTGAAATTCCTGCAGTTCAATTTACAATGAACAATCCCCTGTTAGAAATGCACTGAATAGAGATTATCAATGCAAAAAACACAATTCTGAACCACATCAAATTTGTCAGACAAATTTAAATCAAAGGGCCACTGATGCACCATGGATAGGTGTTATACACGGGCAAAAGAGTCCATTGTTCATGCAAAGTTTGTGTGTTTTGTATGATTTATTTATAAAAAAAAAAAGCAAAACAAGAACAAAGAAATCATGGCTGTCGCTGCCTCTCTTGCTCTGGTAAAAAAACAACAACAAAAAAAAAAAAAACATAGGCCCACCCAGGTGCATGCTGGTCCTACACCTATCTACCTACCCAGTGTTATCCAATTCACAAACAAAACAAAAATACTAATTTACGCAAAAATGAAATATACTAAACATGAAAATAATAAAACTAAACAAATCACTAGTAAAATAAAACTATAAAAATCTAATCTAAATAAATCAAACATCTAGAATAATCAAACAATACTTGTTATTAGTAAAACTTTACTTATTTGTAAAACAACTAAACACTAACAACAAATAAATAGCTCCAACACATTATTTTTAGACATATCTGCATTACATTGGAGCCTTACTGCGGTATAAGTTGTTTTTTTAGATGTAATTTTAAATATGCTTAAATAGGTTATTAAACATATCAGAAATGATCGTTCAAAGCAGAGCATTTCTGTGTCTCTTAAGCACACTGATTCCTGTCCAACCCATAAAGAAGACCCTATTATTAAAGGAGCTGACACAATCCACACCATCCAGAAAAAACTAGTTGTTGTGACAATGTTTGACCAGATGATGGAGACAAAGTAAACCATATGTTTTCATTCAACTTAAAGCTTTTTAACTGTTACCTTGAGTCTCTCACTAAAGTATGGTTATTCATAAGTGATAGTGTTTGCATTTAAATAGGAGGTGGCCATTAGAGGGTCCAAAAAAAACCTTTTCCTGTCAAAACTGAAAAGGTTTTTATGAGGGAATTATAATCACTTGTTGTACCTCACTTGAATTGAGTTAGGCTATTTTGAATTTAAATTGTGGGTGAAAGAGTAACCATGATTTGAAATTACATGTCTTATTATATTTTACAAACCAACGCACTAAAGTTGTTTGTAGAAGTTGCAGCCACAAAGTGGAGCAGTATTGCAAAATTGTGTCATGTTCCTTTAAGAGTGGGCTGACAGCCTGAATGTGTACCAGAGATGTGAGAGAAAGAGAGAGCTCTCACTTCGCTACTGATTCCTGCTGCAGCAAACATCACCACAGAGAGAGTGGTGGAGGAAATGCAGACCACAGTCTTAGATAAAATTAAATGAGAAGAAACATACAAACAGGAAGTAGAAATATATACAAATATGTAAATATTACCAAGTGACCACTCTAACTCAGTCACCAGTCAATAACAAGGCTAAGACAGATAAACAAAGCCTCTCACTGCTATGAGTAGGACCCAGACCAGTGAGGAAGTATGCATGAACAAGAGAGCAACATGCAAATCCACAAAGAAATCTTCTTGTACGTGTGGCAAATAGGAAAATGTAATGACAATATGCCACAAAGCTGCATTAGCTTTACTTTAGACTATAGTTGTTTTTACTTACAGGCTAGTAAATGAGTGAATAGGCCCAATGATAGTTATGAAAATATATGTATGAAGAATAAGAATGCAAAAATGATGCAGTGTAAGCAATTGGAAATTTCACTTTTTCACTCTATAAAATATAGAAAAGAAGGATTCTTCCTGAACATTTACTTAGATATATATAAAAATAAGTGAAGCTAAATGCCACCCCGTCACTACTATCATCTTCATATTACGAATCACCCCTTTCCTATACCCCCCAAAGAATAAGATAAAATAAAACTCTCTGATAATGTAATAGATCATTTGGTGTAACCTGTAACCTGAATATTATCGCAACTAACTGGATGTATAAAGTATGTCAAACTGTGTCTCAGTTGTAGGCTACACAATAGCCTACTAATACTAATAAATATACATTATGTACACAACAAAAGTTAATTTGAACAGAACTGCCATAAAAAGTGAAATCTTCATGTCTTTTATATTATAAAGCAGGTTCAAGTGCTACATAAATACTGTGAAAGTATCAAAATGCTCAATATACGGAGAAACTCACACAACCAGTATTCAGAAATTGTATGTTTGAAACAAGCCGTCAGGATTTCTGTCCATTTGAGATGTCACAAATATGCAATATTTAGACCATTACACAGTTTTAAATGTAAACATTCTAAATGGGTCCCAGTTTATTTCCTGTTGCAGTGTATGTGAATGACATCAGCTGACAGGAACTAAACATGGACCCAAACTGTTGCCTAGCAACGCAATTCCGTTGAAATGTACTAAAACGGAGCGTTTCGACAGAGGGTAAATACAGGTATGTTCAGTAAGACAGTATGAGAAAAATAAAGTTTTTTTGAACAGTAAAGCATGTAAACATGTTTTAGTAGAAACACAAAATACAAGTATGAACCTGAAAATTTGTATAATATGGGACCTTTAAAGTTAAGGAGCAAAAAAGAACTAACTAACTAACTAACTAATAAACTAACATTTCACAAACAAGAGCCGGTCTGTTTTCCCTCGCTGGAGTGATGCATCTTCACATACACAGACGATCTTTGTTGCTGTACAAAGACAGCAGTGAAGTGACGCCAGCAGCCTCAGCGCTCAAACCACACTGTGTTTTCAGACTTCAGTGAACCATTCAACCCGGACTGCTGCAGACTTTATTCAGCCTCCTTCACGACATGACCGAGAGCCTTTAAAGCGTTGAACGTGTGAACTTGTAGCCGGTTTGTTGGAGCAGCTGAAACACACCGGAACAGTAACAGGAGGTGACAGACAGCAAAGTGACAGGAGCTGAGATTGACAGGTAGGAGCGCTCACTGTGGAGAGAGCAGTATATATATATATACACAGTATATGTAGCACACAGAAAACACTACCACACTTTTATTAATAGTTTCTGTTTTAAAGTGTTGGCTTTGCATTGAAAGCTAGAGTTGTCAGAGTGGTCTGATGTCATGTTATCCTGCAAAGCAAAGCGATATCGGGCTGGTTGCTGATTTTGTTTTGGTGTGACTTGATGAACTCTCTGTGCATAAAAGTTTGGCTCGTTGGCAAACAGTCTGAGATGGCTGCATGCTGACATTGTGCTCACATTAGGGCAAAAAACAAGGAAAAATAAATGAATGAAAAATAAATAAATGACATTGTATAAAAAATTTATTATTCTACAAAAAATATTATAAATCATAAATAAATTATTATATACAAAATAAAAAAAGAATATACAGAAAAAATAGAGTAATTTATATGCAAAAAACTAAATAAACATTTGAAAAAAATGCATAAATAAATATATACACAAATAAATGAACAAATAAATGTCAAAATAAATTCAAATGACTACAATTATTCTTCTATATGTTATATTTCCACATTTATTTATTCTTTTATTTTGTTTTATCTCTTTATACTTCCACATTTTTTATTTACTTATTTAGTCTTTTATTTATTTCTCATTATATTTCTACATTTATTTATTTACTTGTATATTATTTTATTTATTCTTTATTATATTTCCACATTTATTTATTACTTATATATTATTTAATTTATTCCTCATTATATTTTCACATTTACTTATTTAGTCTTTTATTTATTTGTCATTATATTTCCACATTTATTTATTACTTATGTATTATATTATTCATTCCTTATTATATTTCCACATTTATTTATTTACTTGTATATTATTTTATTTATTCCTCATTATATTTCCACATTAATTTATTACTTATATGTTATTTTATTTATTCCTCATTATATTTTCACATTTATTTATTCACTTTTTTTTAATCTATTTCTCTTTATATTTCCACATTATTTTATTTACTTATATTCTTTTATTTATTCCTCATTATATTTCCACATTTATTTATTTACTTAGATATTCTTTTATTTAGTATTTATGATATTATTTATTCTTTTACAGACTTATTCTTTGTTATGGCATTTATCAGGTTCCGTGTTTGCTCCGGGTTGCACAAAAAACAGCCAACCAGGAGACGATTTACAGTCTGGCAGTATTTTCAGAAATCCCATTTGCCACTTGGCTTGAATTTTCTGTGTTGATCTCCAAAGGATTCTCTGTCCCAGCAGCGTTCATCAAAAGGACACCTTGAATAAAATGATGGTAAGTTGCTGCATTTTACCTTTTTTTATTATTACATGTAAAGGCATCATTATATAGTTGACTTTTAGGTTTGGCTGCTCCAGGAAAGAGTTCAGTTTACCTCTAAATGAAGCTAACATTAGACTGTTATTGTTTATGAGAGAATGATTTTACTGTAGCTGCTTTGATGGAAGCAAAAAGTGCAGATATTTCTCAAAACGTAACAATTTTAACTCAATGCTATTGTAAAGTTGTTTGATCGTAAGATGTTATCTGATGTTTGTAGGTGAACCACTTTGGATGCACTTTTGTGAAGCTGGATTTGGGAGGGAAGTGACCTTCGAATGGAAAAAAACACAGTAAGTTCTCATATTACAGACTAAAAATACACACTGCATCTTTCAATTTCCAATAGTTGGATGATTTAAAATAATTGTTGCTTAATTGTCTTTGAAGGAGCCAAAAGAGGAAAACTTCAGATTGAAGGTGATGACTGAGGAGGAACTTCCTGGGAGGCTGAACTGAGATCAACAAATCAAGCACCTGTTGTGTGAAGGGTTGGAAGTAACAAAAATGAATTGATAAAAATAGAACTGAAAATGCATGCAAATTGAAAAATCATGTGATAAATTGTCATTTGATGCACCTGTTGTGTGAAGGGTTGGAAGTAACAAAAATGAATTGATAAAAATGGAACTGAAAATGCATGCAAATTGAAAAATCATGTGATAAATTGTCATTTGATTTGATAAACTAGATTGATATCTTATTTTCAACGAATGTTGATTATCAGATAAACACTGTTTCAAATAAAATATCAATCAAGTTTATCAAATCAATGCACAATTCATCACTATTTTCGTTACTTCTGCCCCTCATACTGTTGGAATACTGCTTGTATTTATTTATCAATTGATGTTTATCACCTCACTATTTCACCACTGAACGCCTCCATCTTTTCTTCAAGAATGAGAGAAACACCACTTTAATTTGATACTATTTTTCTACAAATAAGGTGCAATATGTGTTAAATGTAAGACCACAAATATTTATATATAAGAACCTCTGTACTGTATGGCGTACTATTGTACTGAGTTGCCTGTCTGGATGTAAGCTATATCGATTTCTTGTACTGACTTGTATGATGTATAGCTGCATGTGTTATGTAGATTTGTACTGTATAAGGAGATCGAATAAATAACAACACTCCATGTGCCTGTTGTCCTTTTGTAGCCTATTTTATATGTCATGTAAAAGATCAGTTAAAGGGACTGTCTGTAACTTATTACACGTATAAATCAATCCAGGTCGGTGTCCCATACGCGCTCGCGTGTGGCTACGCTGTTCAGACTCAGACTAAGACTCCAACACAAACTACACGGAAGCACCAAAACCGCAAAGTTATATCTAGTGAAGCCCGTCTGTTAAACAGTGAAAATAAAATAAACCTTCCCGTTCAGGCTACCACTTATTTTTTATGGAGAAATAGCGAATATATAGCAAACCAGACCAGTGAATGCACAATTACAACACTTGCAGTCTTTATAAAGACAAATAAATATGAATGCAAAGACTACAGTTATGTCTTATATTAGTTCAGAATGATTCTCATCATGAGGAAGTCTGGGGATTTTTTTTTTTTTTTTCCAGTAAATGTAATTAGTTAAATAAGATTAGCAAGCATCTTCTGACCCTTGAGTTTGAACCAGTGTATTTTACATGATGAAACTTCATTAAGCTGCAGTGTATAACAATTCTCATCCAAGAAATCAGATAACCCAGGATGAATAAAATACCTGTAAATAACGAAATGTGTTCAGAAAGACAAAATATGCAGTTTAGCTCCATAAGGGCTTTTCTTGTTTCCACTTGCTGTGTGTTATCTCTCTCTCTTCTTCCTCTTCTCTTTCTCGCCTCGCACACACCTGACACACCTGGTGTCAGATACTAGGCCTGAGGGCAGCAGAACAAAGCTTTCTATCTCCTACCCTGTAGATTAACTTCCTCAGCTGGGCCCAGCTTCTCTATTCACACTCACACTCATCCTCGTAGAGAAGTTACAACAAGCACGAGGGATTGTCAGTTGCTGTCAGGATTGTATCTTTATGCTTGAAGTCTCTTAAAGAAAACACTATCATTCTCTCTATCTCTGCTCCTCACACACACGAACACACACCACCAGCTGTTATAACTGTCATTATATCTGTAGATCTATGAGTAATGCTCATAGTTTTATGCTTGGCATTATGTAAGCCATTTGCACACGCCTGATTGTTTTATTGGTACAATTAACTTTAACAGTTGCCAGTGTTTGACTGTAAAATCAGATTGACCCGCTGTCGTCCGACAGGATAAAAGTCCAGGGCACTCTCGTACAGTCGGCTGTTGATGAATCAGGTAGTCGTTGCTGAACGCCACGCGGCTCGGTGTGATTTGTTTGACTGTATGATTTAATGTTTACATTAATGTATAAGAGTGTTTAACTAACTTGCACGTGAAGTCAGTCATTACACATTTGAGTGTCTGGCTTCATAAACCTTGCAGTGAAAGATAAGATATTCTTTTATTAGTCCCACAGTGGGGAAATTTGCAAAGTGTGTGATGCTAATTATTGGCATTCAGTTTGACACAATCTTTATTTCACTACAGTTAAGCTTGTAACGGCCTGGAAATGAAAATTAAAGGCAATTGATTGATTTAATGCAGAATATTCTAAACATCTTACATCCTTCCCATGTCTTTATATTTTAGGGATGCACTGATCTAACTTTTTCAGTCCCAGTACCGATACCTGGGCTTTGGTATCGGCCGATACCGAGTACCGATCCGATACCAGTGTTTAATTAATTAGCTGTATGCCTCGCTATGTTGAAGTGACTTTGGTCATTCTTTTATGTGTAAGGCAACATCAGGCTTCACTTAAACATTGCTTTTTCTAACTTTGTAAAACAAAATGTAACAAATAAATACATAGATAAAAATGTAGTTAGTTATTTCTTATTAAAATAATAAATTGTACACCAACAATTCAGGTGTAAAGCTTTTTAACGCAGCAACAAGTTGGTCAAAACTTAAACTGGAATTCAAATTCCAGGATATAATGTAAATAGTATATAAACATAGAGCTGAATTAAATAGATCGGCCCCATTGTCACCGATATCCGAGCTATTTGAGTCAGTATCAGCCTGATATCCAATCTGATATCGGTGCATTCCTACTATATACGTATTTTATTTGTATAAAACACTCTTGGATAAGTCAGTGTACATGTCATGACTATACATGAGTCTGCTGCACACTTTGGAAAATAGACAAAGACAGATTATTTGACAGTGCATGATGCTAGAAGATATGTGGGATGTGATGCTTGATGTGTTGAAGCTATGATGTGGTTGAAGTGTTACACTGGTTGTGACTTACTGTAGCAGAGCTGTTTTCTAATCAGTATAACGGTGTCATGCAAACAATGTGTTTAATTATATGTTTTTGGCATTGCAGATCAGAATCTGCTCATGAACCATGATGTCTGGTCTTGGTTTCTAATATTTGTGGTTGCCTGCTGGAATTCAAATCAGTAGACAAGATCTCCTGCTCTTGCATTGACCCCTCACATCCTCACAGATTTGGTGATAGCTACTTCCACTTTTCACATGCTGTAGCTTGTAAAATGGGTTGCCCTGTGTTTGAAGTGGATACCATCCAGATTTCGGCTGAATATGACACGCTGTCGGTCTGTGGTGATAGTGGGAGTGCTCACATAAATACACATCATGGCAGTGATGGATCGTAGAGAGCTCTGTGGAATGAGCAGATTCTTGAGAAAACCAAATGTTGTTTCTTGTTGAGGTACAATCGCCCAGCTTCCTGTGAGGTGATGTTGTGATGTCATCTAGTGGTCAGAGAGGCTTTATATTGTGCAGCCCACATGCCCTTTACTGTTATATCGTCTTTTAGTACAAATTTTGAATTGTAAATTACTTTTTTTTTTTAAATATTCTGGATAAGAGCGTCACCTTAATGCATCCAGTGTAGTGAGGTAAAGTTAGGTGCTAGATTTACCTGTGTCAAATACGGAAATAGACACTATAGCATATACTTCTTTTAAGAAAAATGTTTTTCTCTTAGTTTTCTATTGTATTATTCTGTAATTTATTCTGTTCCGATTTCTGTTCAAAATCCAGCCCCGATCCTATTACTTGCAGGATGTTCCATTAGTGACTAAACTAGTAGGATGAGGCTGACAGTCATGTGACATAAATGCAGTTAAACACTTTTACTGTCATGCTCTCCTCACTAAAGACTGATTTAGTGACGCACAGGCAGGCCACAAGTTTATGACTGGTACTGATTTTAAGATTTACATAAAGCGTAGACTCCATTGTTTATTTTGGGTTATTTGATGAGCTATAATGTATAGATTTTTATTTATACTAAACAAGAACATTGCTAATTTGAGGGGCAGCTACTGACTTTCAGAGTCAAACATGACGGACACAAAGCATTAGAAAGGGAGTAAACTTGATCAGCGTCAGTTTTTATTACAGAATTACCTGTAGTGTGTTTCGTTAATATTATATTATATTAATATAGAAATGAAGGAGCTGAGTTCTATATAGCCACCTCTCCTGTGTGATTGTAAGGCTGTATGTATCTTAAAGTGGATGCCGAGGTGCTTCCTCCTCATGACACCACATGGTGCGATGATTATAATTAGAAAGTCAAATAAGAGGAACCAGACTCTTCTGCCTGACATGTTTAAACACAGACCTCTACAGATGATTATTACCGCTCTGAGGCAGTATGATAACAGGTGATTGGACATGCAATAAGATGGGGTGAACACTACTTTTAATACTGGCTTGTTGCCCAGCGAGCAGTTAGAAATACAGGAATAGTGTTAAGTGTGGGCTGCAACAACAGGATGTGACAGTTTGCCGTGTTGCACCACCTTCCTAAAGGAGTGAAAGATTTGGTGACTCAGAGCAATACAAGCTGTAGTTTATACTGAAAGTGAATCCAAGTCCGTAATCAAGAGTGACAGCCGGGGATAAGATGTCAGTGTTCTGTGTGCAGGAAGTTTTCCAGTGCTGTTTTATGAGCAGATTGTGAACAATAATATATGAAGACTTGAAGCTGTTTGACTCATTTGTGTCTCAAACGACCATGTACAAAAATCATTAATCTCATTCAAAGAGAAGAGATGTCAGATTTAGTTAATAGCTAGTTTCCATATTGCTTATTCTTCTGTGCCAAAAAAACATAAAGAACTCATCGATGAGCCGCACTGTTGACATGTTCCTTCATTATGATAATCAATGTAGTTTATTTGAGTCAATCTCACATACACTGTCCTGGCTCTGTAAATACTCACTAGAGCGCCACACCTGTATTAATCCTCAGCTGAAAATAGTCCCCATCTCCAACAATTACACTGTTTACTCCAGTTTGAGTAACATTTGTTAAAGAATTTACAGTGTCCAGCTGTTTTAAGAAGACCTGGTCAAAACCGAGTATATGTCTGGACCGTGTATGGTCAGTCTGGGAATTTGTGGCTAAATTGTTATACAAATAGTCAGTGGTTGTGTCTATAATGTTAAATCCAGCGGTACATGTCCACCAGGTCCGGTGAGGACACTGGGATACGCGCTGCTCCTCTCAACTGGCAATGCGTGTGATTGGTCCCTGGATTTCTGCTCGCCTTTTCAAACAGGAGACAACATGACGGGCTGCTCGTAAACTTTCTGTTACTCCGTCTGAACAATCCACCAGAATCTACTTTTGCAAACATTTTAAGCGAGGAATAGGCGATGCCACTGCTGAATCTGGTTTCATTTTAGAACTAGATCGCCTACTTTAACAGCTTCGTTTGACGCTTCGTGCTGGACAGGATTATTTGCATAACGCACTGTTTCTCCCCTTTTGTTGAGCTGGCCCTCTGTTGTCATGCCAAAAAAATAAAATAATCTTTTTAAAAAATGAAACTAAATATTAGTGACCCATTTTAAAAAAACAAAACAAAAAACAAACCGTCCAGCCACAGACGGGGTAGGGATGTTGGAAAGTATAGAGAGAGGGTCTAATTCTGGTCTTGTCATGAGGTTTGTTGGTGGGAAGAAAAACGCCAGCCCTGAAGCTGTCACTATAGTCCCTACTAACTGATGAAGTGAAGTACCCTCTGATTCACCACGCTTTACCACCACTGTGTTTCTGCTGCCACAAATCCCTCAAACACTTTCTATGCCCAATCTGACTCCACACAGCTGCTTCCTAATAACGGTTATTCACCACACAGCTTCCTCCCACATGCACATCTACAGTTAATAGAGAAGCCCCGGTCCGACTTTTTCAGTCCCGATACGGATAGCGACACCAGGGCTTTGGGTATCAGCCTATACTGATCTGATACCAGTGTTTAGCTAACAAACTGTACTCTTCACTGTGTGGAAGTGACTAGGATCATTATTTTATGTGTAAGGTAACATCTGGCCTGACTTAAACAGTGATAAACTTTGTAAAACAAAGTGTGACCAATAAATACATAGATATAAACATATTTAATTGTTTTTTATTATTAAACTAATAAATCATACATCAGCAACTTGGTTATAATTTTCAAATTTAACAGGAATTATAACTTTTTTAATGCAGCAACAAATTGGCCAAAACTTAAACAGGAATTAAAATTACAGTATATAATGTGTATAGTTTATAAACATAAAATTTAATTAAATAGATTGGTCCCATTGTCACCGATATCCGATCCAGTATCGGTATCGGTGCATCCCTGACCTTCCTATCTGTATGTCATCCCTGTATCTTTATAAATGGAACACTGTAATGGAGACTTGTGTGACTGAAAGTATATTGATGATGTGACATTGTGATTTATTCTCCTTTTCTGTCCACTATGTTACTCACGCGTCCTATATGTGTGTGGGTGTGAGACAGCAATAGAGAGGGCTGTTTTTTTTCATGTACTGTCTCCTCTGCTGGTGAGAGAAGATTGTGTTTCACTCCTCTCACCTCCTCATAGTGTCTCGTCTTCCTCATTTCAGCTTTGCTTTGTCCTCAGGAGAGAATATAGTTGGCCTGGCCTCTCCTTAGTTCATCTCTTATTACCGTAGTAGCCTGATCATGGGAGTATTTACATTCAGTGTCCATAGGAACATCATCAAAACAAGAGTTAAGTTACTAAACTGATTCAGAGTTTAATATATTACACATATATATGAAGTTTAAATTCTATGGTTAAGCTGTTGTCATGGGTACCTGATATGTTGTTGGTATAGAAATGATTTACTGTATAAGCGGTTAGCAGATGAGTTTAAAATACAGCAGTCTAAGACAAAGACCATTGTCAGTGTTCAAGAGGTCCTGGTAAACTAAAGATGATGCAAATCAAAACACTTTTTTTTTTTTTTTGGTGAGTGGTGCCATGTTGACTTCATCAGTGGGGGGGAGGCAGCATGAATGAAAGGCTTTTCTGTTGACATTGGAGTGCATGAATCAGCAGTGACTCTGCAATGGAAAAGACAAGAGAGGCAGGCTTTCTATTCAGCCTGACAAATCGTGGTTAATTAGAAGCTTATTTAAAAAAACAAAGAGCTAGGAGACGGGATGAAGAGCGTCATGTGCTAATATTGGTTTGGTAATATGAACAGATGATCTTGTTATGTTGTTTGTGGTGAACTGGTTTCACCATCCTAAGTTTTATACAGTTGGACTGTGGGAACAAATTTTGCATCGTTTCAGACTGAATTTGCATCATGTGAGCCTGGTATGCAAATCCTGACTGCAAGGTCACCGCTTTAAGTTGGAAACTCTCCCCATGTCGGTTACTGACTACTGAAAAACACAACATAAAACAGCTACCACAACCAATGTTCAACCAACCATTTAGCCAAGAGCCCAGTGTCTTTGTTTGGTCATGATGTAATGAAAGAAGACAGACATGTCAGAAGTGAACCAACATAAGAAAGGAAATGCGTGTACTGAAAAACAAGTCTAACAGCCATGCTAGCGGCTATGTAAGGTTGTATTTGGGCATAGCAGTACTTTGAGCTAAATGCTAACATCGTCATGCTCACAATGCTGATGGTTAGCAGGTAATGTTTACCTTGTTCACCATCTTTCATGTTACTATGCTAACATTTGCTAATTAGCATTAAATAAATTGGAACAGGAATGTCATTAGTTTTTCAGGTATTTGACCAAAGTATTGGAAAATTTAAATATTGGCTTAGTGATGCTGCGTGATGAGAGGTTAGGGGAACACCATAGCCATCCTGGGGGGAACATGAATGTACGTACCGAATTTAATGACAATCCATCCAGCAGTTGTCAAGACATTACAATTCATCCTCTGAAGGGGGGGAGGGGTCATGTCTAGAAGGTAACCCGCAAATTGCCAAATCTGATCTGCAAAAACTTGAAAAACTCTCGCAACACTCGCTGCCCGACTTTAACTATTTGGGATCAATGCCAAACCTTAACCATCTTGCGAGAGTTTCCCCAACTCGTGGGTTAACTTCTAGACACAACCCCTCTGAGGAGCATGAACGTCTGTACAACATTTCATGGCAGTCCATCCAACATTTGTGGTGGACAAAGTGGTGGACTGGCTGACAGACTGATTTTTAGCATAACTTAAATCCCATTAAATCCAGTGCATGCTAGTAAACAGATCGTAAACACCACTCTTTTGCTGTCACTGTAGTTTATTTTCTTTACATTCATCATGTTTTAAGTGGCCTCTGTGCTTGACCGTGTTTGTGCAGTTTATTTTGGGCCTTTCTTACACTCCCTAGGAACTGGGTGGTGTCTGTGTATCTTTATGTGCCAGGGTGGGGGCCGCAGCCATAAACTACCTTCTCCTTCCCGCCCTGCCCACTGACAGAGTTGCGAAACAAAAATGTGAAATCCACTGAGGTCGTGTGATGTCGCCTCCTCTGGCATGTTGCAGATTGTTGTCAATAGGAAAAAGATGCAGCTTACGGCTTCAGCCTGAGCCACTAATGCATGAATAGTGTCGATAAATGAATGACATCCCAGTGGCTATTTGTCACTTAGAAGCCACCAAACTGTTGAGTGTGTGTATTTGTTTATAGTTCACGCCTATGAGCTTGAATGTGATTGGTGTGTGTTACTGTCCGGCGTGCTCGTGTTTCTCCGCGCACAGTTACATACGTAGTCTTTTTTCTCGCAGACAAAGGAGTCATTTGTGGAGCGTATGCAGGGAGGAAGAATAGCTTGGTGTTTCTCCTTGTTGTGAGCTTCTCCTCTGACACTGTAGGCTCCAGTCAGCTACTTCACTAGGTGGTGGGCGGACTGTGTCCTCGTGTGAATTGCGTTGATTCATTCATACTGCCCTCTCCTGCTCAGGGCCCCTCAGGCATTCCTATCACAGCCCCCAGACCTGGTTGGAACAACGTCAAGTCAATTCGCATTAATCATCGGAAGTTGCTTCCGGTTGTAGCCCACTGTTAGTTATTGATTCAGCAGGCGACAGTGAGATAGAGTTTCACGTTCTTTTAACTTTTTCAGGACTTATATCAAATTCTCGTGCTCCGAGGTGATTAAACTGTAAATTAACCAACAATTTCAAATTCATCTAATCAGAATGGTTTCACTTTTACAAGCGTGCCATTGTGAGGAAGTTACTCATCTCTGTGGTTTACTGAGTTCAGGTGTTGTCAGAACTCTGTGTGGTCATGTGTGTCGTGCGAGTGGGTGGATGGATGTTGCTCAACGTTTGGCTTCCGCTTCATCTCTGTCAATATAAAGTTTCATTTGCTTTGAAATAGAAAGGAAGAAAACCGGATATTGAACTGAAACATAAGAAGGTGTTTTTTTATTCATTTATTTATTTGATGTGTTATATACCAAAATGTTATGGGGCGGAGTGATTTTCCTCATGAAGCATGTCTACAGTACCCTAAAGTATGAAACAGGATATTGACTTACTATCCTTTCAAGATAACCGCTGTTGATAACCTAGTTTATTCATCTTGTCTTTTCAATTTCCTCACTAGTAGGAACGGGTGTCTAGGGATGTCACAAGAAGCGACACTTTGGTACCAAGTCGATGCCAAAATTATGAAAACGTTTGTCTACAGTACCGTATAGGTACTGCCAGAGCTCGAGACTAACGGCGTCTAAAATCTGAAAGGACGCAGTAATCTCGATATCGACACGTCCAGGAGACGCACCCTATTTTATTCCTGATAGTGCTACACTGTGAACAACAAATCCGTGTTGAAATCAGCAGGAGGAGAAGAGCTAGTTAACGTTAGCCGTTAGCAGCCGGTGGGCAGCACAGTCCTGCACGGCGCTAACAGCTAACATTTACGGGAGGTGTTTACATTATGATGCGTTCAGGCTCTATTTAGTAAAAATAATTATATATGGGCTAAGGTAAATTCTAATGTTATCATGATGTGTTCAAATGTAATCTTGTAAAATGTAGTTTTTGGCATGAAACTGATGTTTTCACAGCAATATAAATAGATAACCGAGAGGGAATTATGACCTGTTCAACTTCAAAAAACAGTATGCAAACGCTAATAAAGGAGTGTATGTGTATGTTTTTTTACCGTAGTATTGAATTGGTATTAAGAATCATGGAGTTGGTATTGACTACTGAATTTCTGGTATTGTGACATCCCTGCTGCTGTGCTTATTATCAGCCTGTGTGTTCAAACTGAGTGTGTGTCTGCAGGGGGCCCTCCAGGGCAGTCAAGTCCCTTTCTGTTGAAAGAAACCCTGTAAACCTCTCCAGGGTCCTGGCTCCGACTCATTCTCTCATCACAGTATTAGGTCTCTCTGTGGGTGCACAAAGACCCATGGGTGCTCACTTTCAGCCAATCAGGACAGTAGAGAGACTCAGTGCCTGTAAAGGTGTTTATCTGCCTCATGTCATTTGTACAGGAAATACTGCAGATCTGCAGTTAGAGGTGATGAGGCAAGCTCTCTGTAATGCTTTATGGAAGGAAATAATCTGATATTTAGACCCCTATAATGTAACAATTTCTTGTTTCTTTTGTTGTTTTTTTCAGGCAAGTCCTGAAACGTACTCCTGGGTTTGTGTTGACCAATGGATGAGGATGAAATCATGTGAGCGTGCGCTAGCGTCGCGGTGCCATGGACTCGTAGCTGGGCAAAATCTCACCTCAATGGACTGGGGGCCTCGTTTGCACGTGGTTGACCTTCTGTCATCAACCTGAGAGGATTATCTACGGTGTCAGAGCGGACGCTGGACGAGAACCAGGGTTTCTACGGCTCAAATATTGCAGGTAAGAAGACTGTGTGCGTGTGTCGGACAATAGCACTGTATCAATGCTATTCTGTTTTGCTGAATTCACTGCAGCTGGGTGTGACTGTGTGCTGTTCATGTTTTTGCTGTGGTGTGCACTGTTTAAACACACACACGAGTTTGGTTTACTATTCCGTCTCAGTGTGTGTGTGTGTGTGTGTGTGTGTGTGTGTGTGTGTGTGTGTGTGAGCTATGCAGACATGAGATCATGCCAAACAGTGACTGTGCTTTCTTCAAAGCGGGGAGGTCCACAGACCAGCTCTCTGTATGTCTGAATGGGAACTATTCACCTTTGAAATGCAGAGGAGCAAATACTGAGGATGATGTCATCATGGGTCATGCTGTTGGTTTTTCGTGTGCGAGTTAAAAGATTTAAACATATCGTGGCAGGATGATGAAGAAAAGAGGAAAAAAGGTGAATGTGGTTGACCATTTCCTGTTTCAGTAGCCAAAAGAGGATCCGTCACATCCCAGCTTTGTTTATTTTCTATATGTGGGACACAGTGGCCGAATAACAATTCTTAGAGCTAATGAGGTAGAGTAGGAGGAAGTGAGAGTCACACTGGTGGCTTTGATAGAAACCCTTCTGTTACTCAGGCACAAACAGACCTACGCACAGGATGCTGGCCAGCCAGACACTCCCAAACAGGTGTCTGCAAGCCTCAGGACAAAGAGAAATGATAATGTGCGTTTGAGGGCTAAGAAGAATGAGGGAAACAGTGAGAGGAACAGACTATGTGAATGTGTACACTATGTGTGCTTGTGAATGTAGGAATCGTGCCAACATGCCTTTGTGTGAGTGGGTGCCCTCACTGACACGCTGTACATGCTTTTGTTTTGTGAAACACCATACGAATGAGCGAATGCTGCCGCCAGGCCGGTTGTTTACTTATCAGAGGCAGACCATCAGTGTTTAGGTCTGTAAATGGTTCTATAATTGGAGCAGGTGGAGTGGCAGCCCTGTTACAGATGCTTATCTCGGTACTGTTGAGGTCAGGCCAGGCCTCCTTCCTCTGCCAGAGGGGATAGATGTCTGATGTCTGACTGAAACAGTGCATTTGTAGTTTTATTGTTTTGTAATGTGGAAATCACTGGTGGAAGTATATTTACTCAAGTATTGTACATTGAGGTACATGTACTTTATTATTAGTATTTAAATGTTCTGATACTTTCTACTTCATTACATTTCAGAGGAAAATGTTTTTCTTTTTTACTACATTTATTAAACAGCTATAGTTACTTTTCAGATAAAGATGTTTACATGCAAAACGCCAACTTATAAAATGATCCGTTGTTAAACAACCCAGCAGTAAAGGAAGTAGTTAGCTCCGCTTTGACCAGCTACAACATTAAAATGCTACTTACAGAGTAATGCTTATAATAATAATGATATAATATAACACAAAACAATGCTACTTGTGTTACTGAAAGACATAGTCATACTTAACAACAGCCTTATTCCAATATACAATAATAATAATAACATCATGCAGCACAGGTAGTACATTAACTTCATACTTTGCTACTGAGATTATGTAAATCAGCCTGTTGAGTTATTTCTGTCCTGGATGTTGTGCTTTTATGAATGATTCTTTTCATGAGGAGGCGTCTGAGCTGAGGCTCAATGTCTGTATGTGATGACTTTCACATTGTTACATATATATTTTTTGAACAGTGCTGTACAGTAGTTGATTCCTGTGGGATGTAACAACTTTCTAACCCCTTCTGATCTATGCGCTACTCTGGATAGCACACTGGTACAAACAGGAAGTGATGCATTTCTTTGTTTATATGAACAGAAATGATAAAATCAGTGTTACCATTTCACTTGTGTGGGTTGATCCACTGCAAGCACCATGCAGCACGTGCTTGTTTAAATCTAATGTCATCTAAAGTGCAGCAGAATGCAGTCACACAAAGGAGCTTTGATTGATTGAATGAATGCAAACACCTTGTCGATAAAATGGCTGAGTACCTTGCTGGACTTGAACCCAGAAGAGCAAATGTTCCCCCGTCAATCAGAGTTGTTTTCATGCAAAGAGAATTCAGTCAGGGACATTCAGTCATTTGGTAATAAAGAGCAGAGACGGTGAGTTCCAGTCTCGAGCAGAGAGGAGAGCTTTGGGACCAAAAATGTATTTATATTTTTGTCAATAATCATTTTTTTAAGCAGACATTGAATAATTTAAATCAAATATTGACTGATAATGGGTGGTGTGCTTATAGGGTGTAAAAATAAGACCAGTAAAGTGCAAAATTCTAGTAAATGAGTCCTGTAAGGTTTACTTATCTACCTTTCACACTGGAAGTTATCTACGCCCAATTCAGTTCCTAGAAATCCAGGAGAATTTCAGGTTATATAGCCTGAAGGGGGTGAAAGAAAATATGTCCCAAGATGCTCCAAGAATGAATCCACGCTTTGAGTTACTTGTTACTCTGGTTTTAAATAAAAAAGTGATAGTGGGAAGAAAGGTAGACAGAGAAGCATGAGGATGGAGGGAAAGGGACTAAACCGGCGGAGAGGAAGCTCCCAGAATAGCAGCAGCGAGCGGTGAGTGTGCTTTTTGTGGAGGGTGTCTCTGAATGCTTGGAGGGCCTCAGGGGCCCAGACTGACAGAGGAGAAGTCGGAGGAAAGGGAGCCTCTGGGAGTCAAAGCGTATGAGTATGTGTGTGGGTGTGAGAGAGAGAGAGAGAGAGAGGACAGTGTTATTTTAACCCTGAACTTACATCCGGCTGTCACACCATACCCCCCCCTCTCCTCTCCAGTCTGCTGACTCCTCAATCAATCTACCTGCAGACCAGTTGTCACACGCCTCACTGTCGCTTTCGCTCCTTCTTTAGCTTCCCTCTCCTTTCACCTTTAGCCGTTTTTTTTCTCCATTATCTCTTCTCTTTTTTTCCGTTCCTCCACACATGCACAGGTATTGCATTACCAGCCCCCCTGAGGACTGGCGTGCTGTCTGTCTCTTCCGGGTGTATTGTATGTTAGCCTTGTTGTCAACGCATCAGATTTCCTGATTGAGAGACCCTGTAATAGATCACCTTGTGGCTCTGGCAACTCACAGCCAAAGGCTTCCCAAAGTTTAACATTCAAGCTCTGCTTTAACATCCAAAAAGATAAACTTCAGAGTACTGACCGTAGTTTAACATGGAATTATTTTTGTAGGCACAATCTGATGAAGGCAGTGTATCATCTACATGTTTACTTTTACTTGTCTCGCAAGCCTAATGGAAAACAAACCCCAGCTTTAAGGCTGTTACACACCGGGGGCGTTTTATTTGTGCGATTAATTTGCATATCAATATATTTTTTTGAACTGTTGTTTTTGAATGAATACTTTCAAACAGAAAGCGGATATTACGCGGAGAAAAATCAACATACTGTTAATTATTATTATTATTATTATTATTGTTATTGTTATTATTATTATTATTGTTATTATTATTATTATTATTGTTGTTGTTGTTGTTATTATTGTTATTATTATTGTTATTATTATTATTATTATTATTCACGTTGTGCAGAACGGTTTGAGTTGTGTCTATATTTATGAAACAACAACACAGGAGCTCCGTAGCTTGATAACCAGGACAGCAAACATTATTACTCATTTCAACCTCGACAAAGGCAGCGCGGACCAAATCCACTCCTTCTGTTCTTACCTTTCACAATAAAAGCTCTGGATATATAATATTCGCAGGCGAGTATTTCGCATTTTCGTGTTATTCCTCACACCCCTGGTGTGTAAAGGCCTTTACACTCTCAAAGGGGTGGGCAGTATGGATAATCCTCCATCATGGTATATGTCCTTTTATACAATAAATATCATGATACAGCAGTTTCTGTAAACTTCATCCATAAACTAAGAAAAAGTTGTTTATGGATAAAATATCAGACATGAATCGTTTTTTGTCAATCCAATAAATTAAATATCTATTTCCTACATTAAAAGTCTTTGTCGATTGATACGTTTATATAAGTTTATAGATCTCATGATCTTTATTATCATGTTGCCTAACCCTACACTAATTTAAAGAAACCAGCATGCATGCATAAATACGGCATTTAAGTCAGAGTTGACTTTCTGTTTACATTTGGTCTGACTCAAAGACAATTGTTTGACATTTCTATTAAATTGAAGCTTTTTGGAAAGCTGTATGAGGCTCATGCTCGTTGCCCCACACAGTGTTGTCAGCATGATCAATAGTCATAATGGACAAAAATATATAAGAGTAACATCCAGATTGAAAGCTACAACAAGTTGCCTTTAGTGCTCGCATGGTTCACATCGTAAATGTTGAGAGGCCTATCATAGAAGTTCAGGGTTCACACACCATGCAGCACGGCTGTGTTTCTGGGTTACAGGCTCAGTGTTTGCTTGATAATGTTATAATATTATGTCGAGAAACAAATCATAATGGAGACAGATCAGTCTCACTGAAAGCAATGGAGTATCCAGGCTGTCTATGTTTCTGACGGGAGAGGATTCAGTTCAGCTCAGCTTGTTGTTTTCCTTCGTGATAATCTTTGTTTTCATTGTGTGCTTTTCTGTAGTAAAGGTTGTTGGCTTCAGTGTGTTGACAAGCTGTATTTTCATTCCTTATCTTTCTAGTCTCTCTCTGTTTCACACATACACACTCAGAGCCACAGAGTGAAGTGTGTATTGTTGTCTCTCTTATCTGTTTTTACTCTACTCACTCGCTCCTTCTGGGTAGAGGGGACCGGAAGAGCAGCTTACATATTGACCAGGCACACACACACACACCTACACACACACCACTGTAGACAGTGATGATGCAATGTTGCAGTCTTTCTTACAGGTCTGTAACATCACATCACACTTCACCGCCCACACACCCACACACCCACACACACTGCTCCTGCATTACACACAAAGAAAAACGCATGTTACATTTTTTCAGTTCGAGGCATTAGAAAAGTGCATTAAAAGTTTGAAAGTCTATATCATACGATGACATTTTGTTTTTGATAAAGCTTCAATTTTATGAGAATGTATATTGAAGCATAATTTATGATTGGACACATTTTTCAATGGTAAATGTGATAAATTACTTTCAATGTGTTCTAGTCCTTTTTAAATGCCATCTGTCAGGCAGTTTCTGCGTGGATGGAAATCATTAATCTGGCATTTCGCTTTCTGTCATTGCCAAGCAGAAGGATAAACAGCAGCACACGTTTCTGCATGCCGATATCAGTCCTAGGGAGGGATGTCTGCTTTTTCCAAAAATAGAAGAGATTACGTCCGTGGAAGCTGCAGACGGACATCACAGAGAATTATTAACCGCTAACCTGGCATCGGTTTGAGCAGTAGTCTGCAGTCTTTTCTCTTCTCAGCAGAATAACTTTACTTATTTACTATCTACAACTTACATATTCTGAAAATGATGAAAAGTCCAATGCATTTTCAGTGTGATTTCAAACACTGGTTATGTCAGAGTTTTGATTGCATTGAAGCAACATTAAAATAACTGTGTGGTTTTAAATGTTCCTCCACTGAACTCCTTCATTACTGCTGTCCTCCACCTTTCCTCAAGCATCAGTTTTGTTTAATTAATGACAGCTCATCATTTAGGCCTAGACTTAGTTATAAGTCATGTGAAGTCTGCTGTCAGACTGTTCAGACACATTTAGGACCAGATACTGTGAAATCAGATCTGCTCAGTGTCTTTAAACAAATCTGAGTTGCGTAGGAGGGAGGAAATCTGATTTGGGCTCCAGTATTTACACCTGCCTCATAAACATGAATGACAACGGCTTTCTTCTCACTGCCTCAGCCTGCCCCCATGTGGCCAGATGAAGAAGTGATTACAGCAGATAATACATCAGAAACATTATTCACAGAGTGCAGGTTCAATTGAGAACAGTGACTGTGAACTAAATACTCATTCAGCCAGATGGAATAGCTTATTTCCCCCTGTTCTGTATGTTACAGGTGGGAACTAGGGAAGAGTTTGCATTGTGTCTGACAATATGCTGCCGTGCTCATTAGGAGCATACTTCCTCTTCATACAGGTAGCTCAGATTCAATGCAGTTTCAGGTTAGAGGTGGTGAATCAGATGGTTGTAGGGCTGGACAACACAGTTATAATCAATGTCATGTTAAAGGAGCCACTTTATTAGGTACACCTTGCTAGTACTGGGTGGTCTTCTGCTGCTGTAGCCCATCTGCTTCAAGCTTCGACGTGTTGTGCGTTCAGAGATGGTATTCTGCATACCTTGGTTGTAACGAGTGGTTATTTGAGTTACTGTTGCCTTCCTATCATCTCCAACCACTCTGCCCATTCTCCTCTGACCTCTGACATCAACAAGGCATTTCCGTCCACACAACTGCCGCTCACTGGATATGTTCTCTTGTTCGGACCATTCTCTGTAAACCCTAGAGATGGTTGTGCGTGAAAATCCCAGTAGATCAGCAGTTTTTGAAATACTCAGACCAGCCCGTCTGGCACCAACAACCACGTTCAAAGTCACTTAAATCCCCTTTCTTCCCCATTCTGATGCTCGGTTTGAACTTCAGCAAGTCGTCTTCACCACCTCTAGATGTCTAAATGCATTGAGTTGCTGCCATGTGATTGGCTGATTAGCTATTTGTGTTAACAAGCAATTGAACAGGTGTGCCTAATAAAGTGGCCGGTGAGTGTATATAGTACTGACAGCATTTTGACGGGTACTGCAGTCCAAGTTCAAAACACTGGAGCCGTGGCCCATTCACTCCTCTGTGTGACTGATAGCAGTTAGCGTGTGTTAGCATCACAGCGTCAGCCTCTGGCGAGCAGCAGTAGTCTGAATCACTTCACCAACTGTGTGTCTCAAATACTCGCTGCCTCGATGACCCCAGCTGCACACGGACCACAGAGAGATGTGCTGAGGCTTTTCAGGTCCGGTAGAATCTAATGTTATGTTATCTCTGTTGATCCAGTTTGTTTGCTTGCTTCCATGGTTGCAGAAGGCTGTGTTTGTGTGCCAGTTTGTTTCATATATGTGGTTATCTCTGTTGATCCAGTTTGTTGGATGGGATCACACCGGCCAAAACAAAAACACACATTCAAGACCGGAGTGCAAATTTCAAAGAGAACATACTGGCTGTAGCATTATTTCAATTCAGCATGTTTCTTTAATCTCTGATGACATATCATGGTCATTTTATGATTTATTATAGTAAATATATTACACATGGGTCCTTTTAATAATACATATTTTTTTCTGTCGATGTATATCTCAGCAAATGTGGCCATTTGTGTCGAGTTTGCATGTTCTCCTGGCTTCTTCCCACAGTCCAAAGACATGCAGGTTAGGTTAATTGTTGACTCTAAATTGCCCATAGGTGTGAATGTGAGCGTGAATGGTTGTCTGTCTCTATGTGTCAGTCCTGTGATAGTCTGGTGACCTGTCCAGGGTGTACCAATGTCAGCTGGGATCGCAACACTGGACAGGATAAGCGGTTACAGATAATGGATGGATGGATATATCTGGGCAAATGTATGCAAAAGAATAATACAAGTGATATTTCATGCAATGAAATGTGTCCACTGCTATCACAAATGTTGCACACATGCACAAATGCACTTCAATAACTAAAATTGTTAGTTTCTAATTCAATTTTTATAAACAGTATTTTGTAAAACAATAACACATTATGTCCATTATCATCATGATAAAGTTGATTGATATTATATTGTTGCCCAGCTCTAGATCATAGTACAGTTTAAAGCTTGATTCCAGGACAGCAGGGTTGGCATGTGAGCTGAGGGTGTGAATGAGTCAGTATGTTCAGTGTCACTTCAATGTCACCACACACGCACACGCACGCACACACACACACAAAGCCCCCGGCGTGATGCATGACCATGCACCCAGATGGCAGTGAGACACAGGGAGCTTTAGCTCCTGATGATTTGCATACCTCATCACCTGTAACCTTGGCACCAACGCACACACAGATTAAGTGAGACGGTGGGACCCTGGTCCCGGCCTCCTGTCCCCCTAATCCTGTCCTCTGCTTCCCGGCATGGCCCCGTGTTGCCCCGCAGGCTTTAGATCACCCTCTTAAATCCCACCTGTTTAGCCTGGAGGGACAAGGGAAAGCCAACACCACCGCCACACACACTCACGTGCCCCTTCGACAGTTCCTGGAAAGACAGCATGAGAGCTGAGGATTATATAGCATGGAGGTCCATCTATCTATCTCTCACTCTCTGTCACATTCACGCAAACACACACCTCTGTCCACGGTGGATTTGTTCAGCGTGCCTCTCCGCCTCTGATTCAGACGAAGTGGAAATCTTTCTGGGAAAGGGGTGATGAGAGAGGATTTGTTAAGGATAATATTTCTCTTGACAACTCGGTATGAAATATTGTGTTCTACAGTAGATGGAAGTCATTATGATGTTTGACTCTGTGCCCAACCATGATTGATCCCAACTGAGCCCACTGGGCCGGGGACAAGCCATCTTTCATCCTTTTTTATTAGCTTTACAGGTCTGGACTTACTGCTTCAAAGCTGTACATGGTCTCTGTTTTACTCTTGATGAAACGCTGATAATACAAATTCAGAATGGGATACTTATACTGATATTAATTCACATAAAGTAGGGCAATTTGTCCTTATGCTCATCCCCTCCCCGGGCAGCAAGAGTCAAAAGAAGAAAGAAGAAAGAAGAAAGAGAATTTGTCCAACTTCTCCACTACGAGTATTTAAAGCTTTTCTCCGTTATATAACATTGTTAATTAAATATTTTTAGGTTTTGAGCTGTTGGTCCAGTCTAATTTGAAGACATTAATAAGTTAACAATAAAATAGAATAAAATTATACAAATTAAATACAATATAATACGTGATTGATAAAATAACAATGAAATAGAATAGAATTATACAAATTAAATGCAATAAAATAAGTGATTAATAAAATAACAATGAAATAGAATACAATTTTACAAATTAAATACAATAAAATAAGTGATTACAAATATAAATAACAATAAAATATAATAGAAATATACAAATTAAATACAAAAAAATAGGTGATTATTAAAATAACAATAAAATATAATAAAATTTTACAAATTAAATACAATAAAATAAGTGATTACAAATTAAAATAACAATAAAATAGGCGATTATTAAAATAACAATAAAATATAATCAAATTTTACAAATTAAATTCAATAAAATAAGTGAATAAAATAATAAAAATAATAATCTTAATCAAAGCCTGGCTGAATACCTTGGATGTCGGAGTTCTGATGGGCATTTTTTTTAACATTTTATAGACTAATAAATTGACTGAATAATGGTAAAAATTAAGGTGGGGGGGGGGATAAATTAATGAATTATTTGTAATTAAAATATCAGAAAATATGAAAAATGCCAGTCACAATGTGACAGCAAATCTTCACATTTGAGCAGCTGGATTGTTTGGCATTTTAGCTTGATGAATTATTATTATTATAAAGATTATGCGACCCTGTCTACTCTTTTTCACTAAGACGAACATTTTCTGATATACAGTGTTTTCAACAACACCTTTGGAAAACTTATTAAGGATTTTCAGCATATGGTGAGGATTTAGGGAGAGAAAAGAGGTTTAGTTTTGACTAACAGCACGTGGATCAACAGTCAGGTTTTATCCCACGCATGTTGTGTCGAAGATAATGGTGACAATATAAGCAGAACAGAAACGCTGAAGGAGCTACTGAACCATTTCTCCACAGTCCACACCCTGACCACAGCTACATCAGCCTCCTCACTGGCCGATGACGTTTTCACTGTGTCAACATTTTCCCAGGAGCACCGACCTCAGCATAGTAGCAGAGTCATTGGTCAATCTTGACGTCTCTTTTCATATCGTAGAGCAGTGAATCATCTGGCAGCATGTGTGGCGTCTTTTCACCCTCAGTGAGGTGAAGTCATCGCCTAAGTCAACAAGACTTGATCTCTGACTAGCAGTTGTGGGTGGGTGTTGCTACCATGACCTATAAGAAGAAATATTTCATGCACACATGGGTGCTTTTATGTGTCGGGGGGCCAAATTGGTTGTCAAAAGGATTCATTTGGAGTCCCACCAGAAACAGGTCTGTTACCCATTTTAAGTTCAGCTATAGCTCAAGAAACAAAGAGACTTTTGATGTATAAAAGTTTGACTGCTGGAGGTTCTAAGTGATTTTTTTATTATTAGAATAGTTTGTTTTTCTTTACCAGTAACAACATTATTTGGCAACTTTACAAGATTTTGTATACAAAGTGGACATACAGGATGGGTTGGCATTAGGACTTGATATTTGTGTTGACAGGATCTTGGCTTCTTGGAGAGTAGAAGGGCATTTTTCAAACAATGGGTCTGTGTGATGGACCGGAGTCTTGTTTTCATGGATAACTTAAATCTAATGTGTTACGAATCAGCTTCAGAATTTAAGGGGAACTCCACTGATTTAACACATGCATGTCAGTTTACTAGTAATTGGGAGTACTGGGAGCTTGTGAAAACAGTTGTATAATGTCTTCTGTAGCTCTGGAGGAGCTCTGTCATATATGAGAAAATAACCCAGATGGTGTCATCAGCATTATGTGTTACAGGAAGTGTATGTTCTAGTGTTTTCAGAGCTTCATCCAGTCAGCGTACGATATCTCAACCTCTGCTGCGTCGATTTTGACGATTTGACCGTTCTTTATGGCTGCAGGTAATGATTATCATTTTCATTATCAGTTAATTTGCCAGTTATTTTCTCAATCATTTCATTTACTAATTGTTGGGTTTAGAAATTGTCAGAAAAAAAACTGTTTCTTGAGAGTCGAAGGTGAGGTTTTCACATGTCTTGTTTTGTCTGTCCAACACTCAAAGGATATTCAGTTCACAATGATATAAAAGAGATTAAAACAGTACATCCTCACATTGGAGAGGCTGGAACCAGAACATGTTTGACATTTTTAATTAAAGGGACTGTTTGTAACTTTTTAAGCGTATAAATGTAGCGGGTCGGGACACATGCGCGTTCGCATATGCGCGCTCGCGTGTTGCCGGAGCCTCGTCTCCTCTGCCTGCTTGCCTTCACTCAGACAGCGCACGCGTTCTCGTGTACTCGCTCCACCTCTAGACGTGAACGCGTGCTCACTGCGCACTGCAGAAGAGTTAGTTTAGCTCTGAGAATATCTAGTGAATGTGCAGTGGACATTTGTGCAGAAATAAATGCTGCAGCTCCTCCAGACCGACAGAGGTTTCCCGTGTCTTGTCTCGTTACCGACCGGGTGCCGGTGTCTCCCTGTTCATTCCGGCTGCGGGCGGAGGGAGCCGAGTTTCTCGTTAAGCAAACACAGTATCAGCAGTGATTCATGGAGAGACCTTCGTCTGGTCAGCTAACATTACTGCCAAGCAGCTGAAATATAGAGTGATATTGTGCTTTTAGCTGACGTGTGTCTCCTCACTGTTTTGAGCGATGCTCGCTCATGTCTATGTAGAGCGAGCACAAGCACGAGCCCGACGCTGACTTTCGTTGATTTCACGGCCACAGGTGTCGCTGTTAAGAAGCATTTCTGAAAGTTACAAATAGTCCCTTTAAAAAAGTACTTAAACAATTCAATCGATTATCAAAAGAGTTGCTGATTATTTTTGTTGATTGGCTAATTGACTAATGTCGCAGCTCTACCTTTCTGGTTTTGACCTGTCTCTTGTGAGTTCCTCAATTTTATGGAAGTGCAATTCTACGTAGCTGGAGATATACAGAACATATATCCAATACAGTATATGTAACAAACACGTGAATTTAACTGCAATCAGGGTCCTAAATGAAATCAAACATTTGGTATGTTTTGTGTTATGATTATGTTTTGTGTGCTTATAATCAAATCTTTAGTTTCTTTGATTTTCTCATTTAAAACATCACACATTATAATCCCATCCTTCACTAGATTCATTGCTGTTTTATTATATAATACTATTCTTTCACAATTAATGCATTGATTATTTTGTCAAATATTCAATCATATAGTAGAAATGAAAAAAAGATAATTGTCCTTCGAAAGTGAGCATTGTCATTATTCTTTAGACATTTTTAGACTCAATGATTTATCAGTTAAATGAAAAACAAATCCCTCAACAGGTTGAATGATGTTTAGTCCTCGAATCATTTAATCGTTATATATCTTATATTGATATGTTAATGTTGTAAAAGAAGTTCCAAAGAAAATGCTCTAAAGTTTCCACGGAGGTTTGACACTCTTGTGTGGCTCTCACACTCACTCACACACATATAGTACACCATAACCTCTTCTGCTGTACTGTCCAGCTCCTACCCTGATTATATTTCCAACCTACGAGCCCCACATCGGCAGTAGACATCAGGGATTTCATCCAGCTTCTGTTCAAAAGCTTACTGCTGCCCCCAGAGCCTGCGGTCTACCCACCAACAGTCGTAAAGAGACGGGAGGGACCCAGGATCCTCAGTCCTTTTAGTCTTTAAGGACTCTAAATGGTCTCTTAAACGGAGGGTTTAAACGGCCTGCGATGTTTGGGCTGGGAAACACTGAACCGTTACACCCACAGCATGTCTGCTCTGCTTCTCCTCGGTCTCCATCACGGGGACCGAGAAGGCGTTCACATGTTTTAACAGGCTCCGCTTTACCTTCCCCCTGACACACGATGGCTGACAAAATGAAGCTTCTGGGGTCAAAGGTTGAAGCCCCAGCATTTGGTCGTTGAAGGGGTTTTTCCAGGTTTCTGGTGGAGCGTTTGTGAAGTGTGGCGGTTAGTGGAAGCAGAGAGGTCAGAGGTGAAGGCGTGGTGCTCTCTGAGTAATTGATATCACATTTATGAATATAGAATAAGAAAAGGTATGCTGGCTTTTTGAAAATGAGGTCTATAAAGAATAAATGAAAAATAAGCAATAAGAAAATAGATAAACGTTCCTATTGGTAGCCAGCATGTCTGTAGTGTGCTCACTTATAAATAAATAAATATGTACTTTCAAACTAGAAGGTAATGACATACAAAAAAACATTTTCTGTTCATAATAATATAAATTGACATTAAATTATGTTTTTTATGTAGGGGATATTTTTCATATTTATATACAGTATATTTCAGAATACTTTGAGTTGAAGGCAGGCTCAATTAGAAAGATTAAAAATTATATTAACACGTTAATAAATAAATAAATTGGAATTTCTTGCCAAAAAAGATATAAAAGAAATGGTCATTCATACACTTGGGTTGTTTTGAGTTTATTCTGATGTGCTCTGAATGATAGAAGATGAGTACTAAAAGGCATCCTATGTGAGAAGAAATATTGAGCAGACAACTCTTTGCAAAATATGAAAGAAAGTTATGCAAGATATACAAAATATGGAAGCTCACTGATTCAGGAAGTGGGAATATGTCGCCATCCATCCATCCGTCCATAACATCCGCATATTCAGCATTTTCTTTCTACATATTTCCTTTATTCCAAAAAAGGGCAACCGGCTCTTTATGTCATCTTTTGCCTTTATTTTTTCTTTAAAAATCATATTGTAATGGAAAAATGTAGTATCATTTTTATACCATTCAGCCTTGCCCTGTAGTCAAACCAAACCACCATACCGTCTGTAATGGAGCGTGTTAACTTCATCCGGGGGAGGCGGTGGGCAGCAGTAACCCCACATGACACCACAGCTCAGCCCTGCTCCATTTATCATGGCCTCAATTAGCCCGGATGTCCCCTCTCTGTCTTTCTGTCTCTCCCCTACTGCTCCTCTTCGTTACTACCTGTCTCTTTGTATCTTTGCTCGTCTGTCTTGTGCATTTCATATTTAATACAGTACAGTGTTTATGTTAGGGCTGTCAATCGATTAACATATTTAATTGCAATTAATCACATTATTATTCCCGATTAATTGCTAAATATGAATCACACATTTTTTATCTGTTCAAAATTTACCTTAATTTGTCAAGTATTTAATCCTCTTATCAACATGGGAGCGGGCAAATATGCTGCTTTATGCAAACGTATGTATATCTTCATTATTTGAAATCTATTAACAACACAAAACAATGACAAATATTGTCCAGAAACGATCACAGTTACTGCATTTAGCATTAAAAATATGCTTAAATCATTACATGGCAAACTGCAGCCCAACAGGCAACAGCAGCTGTCAGTGTGTCAGTGTGCTGACTTGACTATGACTTACCCTAAATGGCATGTGATTATCATAAAGTGGGCATGTCTGTAAAGGGGAGACTCGTTGGTACCCATAGAACCCATTTTCATTCACATATCTTGAGGTCAGAGGTCAAGGGACCCCTTTGAAAATGGCCATGACAGTTTTTCCTTGCTAAAATTTAGTGTAAGTTTGGAGCGTTATTTAACCTCCTTCACAACAACGTAGTATGACATGGTTGGTACCAATAGATTCCTCAGGTTTTTGTAGTTGTTCATATGATACCAGTACTTTCACTCTAGCTTTAAAACTGAGCCCGCTACAACCTCCGAAAGATTGATTGCGTTAACGCTTTAAAGAAATTAGTGGCTCTAAAGCAAATTTGCGTTAACACGTTATTATTGCATTAACTTTGACAGCCCTAGGTTGTTTATAACTATGTTCACTATTGAGGTTCTAGTTTTTGATGTTGCATATTCCAACCATCATCAAGAACTCAGGGCAAAGTTGTATTGTCTTATTGTACAGGTTGTACACTTTTTATTGTGTCCATCCCTGTCCTGTACATGTGCAGCATGTGTTGGGAGTGTGAAAAGGATGTGTAGCTGCAGGGTTTCTGGATGTGCATCACACAAATGCATTGGTACTATGTTTGATGCCAGCTGTCATTGACTGTCTGTTAACCTGCTGGACTGAGACATGCAAGTGTGATGAGTCCTCGTTTGTGTGACTGACTCGTATTTGATTATAATTGCAGTCAAAGCCCTCAAAATGTGTAGATATAATCAGCATTATGTCCAGTGGTAAATCCAGAAATACAGACCCTCTGTGATGTTGTGTACTGCATGCATGCATTGTTTTTCTGTGTTTTAGTTTTCTGGAAATATTTGTTCGATGATGTTGTGTATATTGCGTGCCGCTCACATGTGTGGCAGCCGGCCTCCAGAAGAGCAGATTCGACAACAGAGCAGAGGAGAGGCGGAGGAATGAGAGCAAAAAGCAAATGTTGCTCAGCGGGCTGCGAATAACCGGCCTGAGGACATCAACAGGGCTGGAATGGAGTCAGAGAGGGAGAGAGAGGGGTGGTGGGGGGCGGACAGACGAGAGGACAGGCACAAATGAGAGGAGAGGAGGGAAAAGGAAAGACGGCGAGTGTTAAGGATGGCAAGAGGGAAGAATAAAGCGTGAATGACATGGACTGAGGCATGGAAAAGAAGACGTATGAGTCATTAAGATGTGTTAGAGATTCGCTCAGTGCCTGGACTGCAATGTTGCTTGTCACGCTACAACTTGGGGAAGACCAGGAGTGTGTTCCAATCCACGTACTTCCTGAGGTACACTTCAATGTAGCTCTGTACTCACTTGAGTAGTGTGTAAATTTCATTGGGGTAGGGTCGTCTCAAATCGAATACTCTGCGGCTCACTGACCGGAAATGACGATCGCAACATTTGACCGCGGCTCGCTACCCGCCAAAATATCTTCCGAAGAAAAATTAAAGCAGAGTGGAAATTACGTTTCCAACATCGTCGCCTACGATGTGTCCTCATGTTGGCTGAAAATGTGCCGGTATGTTTACGTATTGTATTGTTTTATTCTGTTATGTACGTATGTTTGAATAGCGCTCGTGGCTCCGCCCCTTCCGCTACGTAGCCAAGATAGAGGCAGTTGAGTGTGGAAAGTGTCCAGTGTTCCACACTCAATCTGACGGTACATGTCCACAGACTCCGTGCTTTCCACGCTCCCCATTCATTGTCTATGCAAGCAGCCGCGCAATGCATTCTGGTAGCGTGGCGTCACGATTCAAGAGACTGGGCGTCAAGACGCCCGCTCCTTATTTGCATAAAGTTGAGGTCCTGGCTACTTTATGCAAATCACAGGCGTCCGATGCGACTCGCTGCCTCTCCAAAGTCCCGATAATCTTTTAAACTAAACGTTGATCCAAAATAAAGACAGATTCAGCAACTGCGTGGCTTATTTCTCACCTCAAATGTTTTCAGAAACACATTTCAGTGAACTATTTACGTGAAATAAGAGAAGAAAGTTTCCAAACGAGCCTCCGTACTGGTTCCAGTTTGAAAGCTGGGAGCAGCAGCCAACGGCGGGAAAGCGTTCGTCCAATCAGGAGCCGAGTGCCTTGTTTCTAGGGACAGCACACCAAGCGTCCAATGTTGGGAAGCGTCGCGATAAAAAACGCCTCTGTGGACATGTACCATCACCGTTTTGAGTACAACATCCGGGTACTTTGAGTGCACTGCATTTGCCGTACTACCCAATTGGAACGCACTATGCACTCAAAATAATGAGTATGTAGTACAGAAGTATGCGGATTGGAACACACCGCAGGAGGTAGTGACACACACACACACACACACAAACTGTTCTTTTATTCTATTTCCCCTCCATCCAGATGTCCACTCAGCAAGCATCCAGATGGCCTGGATACCCTCCCTATAGTGGAGAGAGGTGCTTTTGGACGTGTACACGCAAACACACACAAAGCAGCATGGCCGTGTTTTTCTCCCTCTCAGAGGGAGGATTAACTCTCCTCATTAGGGCTCCCCCCTCCTCTCGCATCTCCCCATCGCCTCCCCTACCCCTCCCCTCCTCCCTCCCCCGTCGGCCTGCCTCGCCGTCATTGGCTGCTTCTATCAGGACCACCGCTGACTGACTGGATCGCACTACAGGACACAGGAGAGCGGGGGAGGAGAGGAGGTGTGATGGGTTGATGTTGCCACGGTAATAGAGGAGGCGACCACTCACCAATGAAATGGAAAAAAAAAAAAATTCAAGCGGAGGGGTGCGGAAAGCGGGTTAAAGGGAAAGGAGGAGAGGAAGAGAGGAGGGGGGAAAACAATAACAACAAGAGCGAGGGATTAGGCATCGACCGAGCAATCAGGAAGTCCATTTAGGACAAAGCGGCGTTAAAAAAAATCCTCCCAGACTTTAGCTGCGATCGTCAGAGATGAGCTGCCAGTCCGATTGGACAGCTGCTCAAGATCTGTTGGGGAGGGAATAAAAAAATAGAATCACACAAAGGAAGGATGAAATGAGACAGGTGAAAAATGAAACAGCTCCTGTATGATGTGCTGTGATATTTCACTGCTGGCAATGAGTGAGAGGAGATAAGCTGGACGGTGTGATGCTGAAATTGAAACAGAGAGAGAGAGAGAGAGAGAGGGACATTGCTGGATATGAAGAGCATGCGTCAGCACTAAAGCAGGGCGAACACGAGCGTTCGGAGAGACAGCAGAGATGCGCGAGGTGGAGCGCGAGGTAGAGCGAGAGACAGATTGAGGGTAGAGGTTATTACCGTGGCGCGAGATGGTACGACAGAAATAGAGCCTGCCGGATTTGTCACCTCCAGTGCCACACCTTGGCTGCATCATCCCCAACGCTCCATCCTCGGCTGCAGCAGCATCCACACATGGGATACCCTTGTCTAGGAGGACAACAACCAGTTTTAACTGCTCGGATGCTGTCTGAAGATTTAAGCCACTGGCATGTGAAAAGAACAAACTGTACCGTCTTTTAAAGAAGCGGATTGTCTTTGTGTTTTTATTCAGAAGAGGAGGAAGAACCACCTGCCTGCACACAACAATGAAGAAATAGGGACTATGTTCATTCTGCATCAAGAATTCCAGTCTGAAGCCTGCCAGAGGAATGCATCACTAAAAGCTGTTTCCATTAAGATAAGCACCTGTGTTTTTACAGTCAGTGAACACAGCACTCACTGTGTGGACATGAGGAACTCAATGTCCGGCCATTTTCAAGGAAAGCTGACTCAACCTAAATGAGGAAGACAATGAAGGTGCGAGTACTGGAGGTATACAGCGGCAGCATAGTTAGAAACATTGTGCTCTGCTGTATGAAATAATGAAGTGCTGTACTGTGAATGACATGCAGATTACTGTACTTGTCTTCCTAATGACAGCTCAGACCTGGAAGCTGGCTGACTGACCGACTGACTGACTAAGCGCGTGGGCTGCTCATTGACTGGAGCTGTGGCTATTTGAGGACTTTGAGGACACGTAGCCCCGGGGCAGGTAGCGGCCGGGTGTTGGGAGCCTCACCATGGGGGAGACGGCAGATTACCAGAGGCTGCAGGACACGTCAGAGTCTGACTACCAACGCCTGCCCAGCGATGACGAAGAGGTAGACCTCTACAGTTTCCTTCATAATAGTAGTGATCCAGCTTTGAACAAACATGGAAGACAGATAAACAATGAGCAATTTCAGCAGGTATTATGGATCCTGTCAAAGGGAAATTAAAGGGCGTGAGATGATGTAAGTCTTGTTGTGTTGTTGTCCGAGGGAGAGCTGTTTGTCACTGAACAGAAAATTCATTTTGGATTGCAATAAAAGCAATCAGGTATTCAGTAGATTGTGGTTCTCAGCGCATTAATATGTATCTTTTAGGACTGTCAAAGATAACGTGTTAACGCATATTTGTTTTAACGCCACTAATTTCTTTCCATCGGTACCAACCATGCCATAATAGCTTGTCGGGAAGGAACACTCCAAACTTGCGGTAAATTTTGGCGAGGAAAAATTGTCATGGCCATTTTCAAAGGGGTCCCTTGACCTCTGACCTCAAGATACGTGAATGAAAATGGGCTCTATGGGTACCCACGAGTCTCCCCTTTACAGACATGCCCACTTTATGATAATCACATGCCGTTTAAGGCAAGTTATAGTCATAGTCAGCACACTGACACACTGACAGCTGTTGTTGCCTGTTGGGCTGCAGTTTGCCATGTTATGATTTAAGCATATTATTTATGCTAAATGCAGTAGAAACATTCACTTGACAGCTGTTTTCAGGGGTTTTCATGACATCTGAGTGTGTTTTTTAAGGTCAGTTTGCGTATTAATAGTGGTGTAATGGGTTAGCACCTAACCAGATAAGTCTTTTTCACACGAGACATGTTTCGACATGTCACAGCAGGAAAATTAACAATAAAATGAACGATGGCTGAATTCAATTTAGCTGCTTCAATCAGGGTTCTGGTATTGTGCATGCTGCCTCACTGTCACACTGTCATGACTTACTGAGACACTTATATAGAACAGAGTCATCGTACCATGACGAGAAAAAAAATGTCTGCTGTGAAAAAGACCTAATGTGTAAATATAATTCAGCGTCATAGATAAGCGCTCATTTATCTGTCGCACAGATAAACCTGCTCTTTTACGATCACCATCGCTCTCCTCAACCCCCACATACTCCACCACACACACGGCACTGCTCACCCACACACAAGGCCAGCCCCTGTGTGTGTGTGTACTGAGTTATTGAATGCAGAACCATGAGGTCATTGATGAGGTGCTGCTGAATGAGCTCGGTGACAAGCAAACTATGATATTTTATAGCCTCCCACCTCTTCCGCAAAAAGCCCCCACGTCCTTTCACAAACTCTGTGATGTACGGACAGGCCGCGCTGTTCTTTTGGCTTAGATGGGGCCAGTAATGCTATTTGGCACTCTGCTGTCAGTGTTCTTGCCTTTTTAAAATCTTTATTGGTAGCGTACTGTTGGGAGGGGGACGGGAAAGAGAGAGAGAGGGGGAGGACATACAAAAAGGGTTTCTGGCTGGATTTGAAAAGTACACATCACTACAGTGAATTGGCCAGGCTTATATTAGCTTTTTGCTGATGTAAAGTATATCATACAAGTTTTTGTATTGGTACTAATGATTTCAAACAACACCCAGCCCCGCTCTCACCCAGTCTGTACTGGGATTGCCTCCAGCCCTCTGTGTGACCCTGGATAATCGGGTATAAAAAAACTGATGGGTGGATGAATGTGTAGATCTGTGTAACAGTTTAAATATCACGATTGTCGTGTCTGGCGTTTCGGGTCTGTGTGCTGCTAGTTGAGCAGAGTTAAGCCAGCGGACGCTGCAGCTGTCCTGGTTTCTGTGGGCTGAATCAGATCACTCTCTTTCTACAGCTGCAGCTTTGTGCTGAATACAGCAGTTTGCTGGTTTTAATGACACACATCTCTAACACACTGCATGCAGACATCTCCATCAGAAACTCAGACAGAAAGACACGTAAGAACAGAAGAACCAAGGCACCAAGAAAGATCAGAGTCAAAGAGACTCTCTTCACATACACATTGATTTATCAGAGCAATCCTTTTATGCTTAATACAGATCTAGTTCTGATATGCTTTGGAGCAGGAGGGGATTAGTGAGCTTCAACCAGCACTACAGTGTTGAGCATCTGCTGTATTTTTTTCTAAATGGGAATAATAAATATTCTCCATTTATCTTATTGTAGCAGATACTAGGGATGTCACTACAACCGATACTTCGGTACCAAGTCGATGCCAAAATTCTGAAAACGTGACACATATTTGTTTTTCTAAAGTACTGCAGGTACCGTTAGGGTTCGATACTAACGTCGTCCCGCTGTCGTAAAAAAATGAGTTTGGGGTGCAGTAAACGCACCCTGTTTTTCCCAACAACTGTGTGTTGAAATTGGCATGACGAGAGCTAGGTAACGTTAGCTGTTAGCTTTGTGCAGGACCGTACTGCTTACTGGCTGCTAACAGCTAACATTAATTGACTCTTGTCCTGCCGATTTCAGCATGGGAGGTGCCATTGATTTACATTATGATGCTATATTCAGTAAAAATTAGTATTGGGTGAAGGTAAATTCTAACGTTATCACGATGTGTTCAAATGTAATCTTGTAAAATGGAGTTTTTGGCGAGAAACTTGAATAGATCCAGTTGTTTGAAGGAGTTTTCACATCAATATAAAGTAGATAATAGAGAGGGAATCATGACCTGTTCAACTTCCTAACAAAAAACAGAATGCAAACGGTAATAAAGGAGTGGATGTTTTAATGTTTTTTACCTGGTATCATATTGGTATCTAGAATCGGGGAATTTCACTGTTGGTACGGACTACTAAATTGCCTGTATTGTGACTTCCCTAGCACATACTGTGCTACATATTTGTTTCACATGTTGTTAACTGTCTGTAGGAGGTCAATCATCATTGACCGACATTTCCCGCTAACACCCTCCTTTCCCCTCTTAACCAGCTTTAGGGGGATCAAAGAAGAGATTGCTTAGGATGGGTGTGTTTTCAGGGCGGAGGCGACGTTAGGAAGTATTAGTGGGGGTTGTTTTGGTAGTCTGGCGTTATGCATATTAGGCCAAGCTACTAAAAGGGGGACACATATGTTCTGTGTTCGCCCTGGAAAGCAATCTGTTTGTATCCAAAACGTATTCAGTTCCCACAGTCCGTTCTTCTCAACGCCCACCGCCACATGACGCCTCTCCTCTCCTGACTCTGTGAATGATGAGGTGCTGTTGGACGGTGAAAGGATTTAAGGAGAGCATGAAAAGCCAGACTTTGACAGAGGGGTTACTATCTGTGAGATCAGGAATGACGCATCTCTGTCTGTCTGTGCATGCAGGCCTCCGTCAGAGGCATCATCTCTCTGTGTGTGTGTATGTGTGTGTAGATATTTTGCTTGCACAGTTGTAAGAGGGATTACTGTTGTTTGCTCTACTACTCCTTCACTCTGCTCTGCCAGTTTTTTGGCACCCACCACCAAACCGCAGATTGACGTTTTGCCACCGAAAGGTTGCGACTTATTTTTGAAATGCACTTGCAGCGTGTCCACCGCGTATCCACTAAGCTATCTTAATTCCCAACACTGTACGTCAGTGTGAATCCAGCATGCCTCTGCGTGCCTGTGTCTGTGTACAGTGAGCATCATATTACAGAATCAAGCTTAATGTGTGTGTGTGTCATAGTACTCGGACATAATGCAGACCTCACACAGCGCTTTGTTGTTCCTAATCTCATTAGCCAGCAAGAAACTAATTTGATGTCATGATAATACAATCTACACGGTCAGACGTTTAACTTGGGCTTAGCATCCTTTCATATTCCAGTTGAACAGCTATTGAGTCATACTGCTGTGTGTGTGTGTGTGTTTGTGTGTACACGCAACAAAGAGATGGAAAAAGAGAGAGAGAGCGGGAGATGGAGGCCAGATAGGAGCAGCTGGAGAGGCCTAGAGTGGCTGCTTCTTTGTAAGTGTGAGGGACCAAGCGAGTCAGGCACAATTGAAGAGTTTATTTACCCAAATTTCAACGTCCGTGAGAAACAAACCACTTATTTAACATGTTTATCAATTCACAGGACAAAGTAATGCAGCTCTTTCTAGCTTTGTGTGAACTGAAGTCCACATCTGTAAAGTTAGAGGCATGAACAACGAGTACATTTACATTCACATTCGTATTCCGGTCTCATCCTGGTATTGATCATTTTCGGGGACGTGGTATTTACATTGAACATTAGCTACCAGTTTTTTTGTCTGCGTGCAGGTGCGCCTTGACTCCTGAACCTCCCTGCCACCCAGTTCTATACAGACTGAGCACAGAAATGTCAGACTTGCTCTTTATTTCAGCACATTGGTCATCATTAAATAATATAAAGTCATATTATTTTGTTTTAATGACTATTAACTTATACGGGTTTCTGAAACCAGGATATTGTGTTTATTGTGCAATGCAATAACCAGTACTCTCTATTAACCTGATCGAGTGTAGAATATCTTTAGAAAGTGCAGTAGTGGCTTGATATGCCACTTATTTTTTTATTGATATGCCACTTCTTTTTACTATATCTTTTTTAATCTTTCTTTATATTACTATATTTATCTGTATGGCAGGTGCACGTATGTGTGTATGTGGTGTGTAGGCCTGCGTGCATGTGTGGAATGTTAAATGTAAAGCTGCAACAATTAATTGATTAGTTGTCAACTATTAAATTAATCGCAGACTATTTTGGAAATCGATTAATAGATTTGAGTAATTTTTTATTTATTTTTTTTTGAAGTAAAATTTCTCTGATTCAAGCTTCTTGAATGTGAATGTTTTTTGGTTTCTTTACTCCTCCATGACAGGAAACTGAATATCTTTGAGTTGTGGACAAAACAAGACGTTTGAGGACGTCATCTTGGGCTTTGGGAAACACTGATCGACATTTTTCACCATTTTCTTACATTTTATAGACCAAACAGCTAATCGATTAATGGAGAAAATAATCAACAGTGAATAATAATCATTAGTTGCAGCCTAATAACTCACCCTCAACTCATCTAAACATATTACCAGAATCAATATGAATCAAAGCTGATAGTTTTAAGTGTATATTGGTTTAATCCTGATTCTCTTAATGCCACTATGAATACTGCATAGCAATCGGAATAAAGTGACCTAATGCTAAGATCACCCATCCTCCCCACTAAATACTCCTTTATAAGATTAGTGCGACCTAGTGGTACCAGAGTGGAGCTGCAGGTCGACTTACTGACCATTAATCGTATTGGTCTAATCTCCTTAGTGAGGAGGCAGCTGACGGCACGGTGACACATTCCTTCCACTGATTTAAATCTGCCCAGCATCAGTGTAACCTGGATATCTGATGCTCTACATACACTGTGCAGTAAACTCAGCTCTTTACTTCACTAAACATACATCCTATAAGTCACCATCACACACACACACACTCACACACCTGCGTACCTGAGAATCAGTTCTTTGTGTTTTGGATGTTCTTTCCAGAAAAGGTTTATTTTCAGCTTTTTAAACTCAGCAGTTCAAGAGTCAGCTACAGCCAGGCTTTCTGTCCAGCTGCTGATTTGAAGGAATGTGGGCTATTTTATATCATCTATTCATAGTCATGTGACGTACAGAACTGTTCCTATAATCAAGCAAACATTATTTTCTTTTTTGTCATAGCAATAAAGTTGATTCTACTGTGACTGAAGCACATTAGCCAACGTATAGTTGGAAAGCAGCAGAGATCATGTGGACTTGAGGGAATTTTCATGCCTTTAATGGCATAACTCACTTCAGGGAGTTGTGGTTGCAAAGGGGGGGAAGAAAGGGCGGGGAAGGGTCTTTGCTTTTTTTCCCTCCTCCTCCTGTCCGGTCACATCCTGTGTGCTTGATGATTTAACTCCAGATTCATGACGTCACCTCTGCGTCTGAGTGACTGTGAGAATGAGACAGCTGATGGCGCAACGAGCCCGGGAGGAATCCACATCTCAACTCTTGAAATAATGGACTAATGGAGCCGGCCAGTAGCCCACTCAGCTATTCCTCATAAAACATTTGTGAAAGGCAGCACATGAAATATAAAAGTTCCTCTAGAGGCTGAGGGCCTTTAGGAGGCTTTTTGAGGGAGTGTTAGAGCTCTGGAGCCGTATGTGTGATGAGTGTTTGTGATTTCACCGCAGCACCACCACCACCACCACCCTTTCTCTGGGTGTGGAAAACTTGCAAGCTTGATTTGATTGTTAGATACAGTACAGTGAAAGAACCAACAGAGATCTGACACACCTGTCAATAAGACTTTCTGGTGTGCAAGAACTTCGCAGTGATAAATACAATACATTGAAGGGAAAAGCTATTGCTGTTCAGGTTATACCAACAGAGCAGGGGGACAGACTAAAGAGACTCCTTCAGCCTCATACTACGGAGCTTTTCTGTTCAGCTTTTCCCCGTGCAGTTTTGTAAAACTGATGTCAGTCTTTTGCCATGAGGGCTCCCTGGAATCCATTTGATCTAGTTTCTCTGATATTAGGGGATTCATTTGAGTACATAATCTATTTCCTTGTTCACATAGGGAGTGTTGCACAGGTGCAGTCTTTAATGAATACATAGGGCCGATATGCATTGTACAATAATATATTGTGTCACTTGACACTGAGTGCTTGGCCATTTTTTCACCTTGTTACTTCATTTTCTGCTTTTTTTGCATAATTGAGGTGGATTTTTAGGTGTTTTTTTTCCAACCCAAATTAGAGCTAGGCTATACGATGATATGTGTATGTGATTATTTCATATAGACTATTTATTTATTGAATTACCAGAATATGGTGATATACACTCACCGGTCACTTTATTAGGCACACCTGTTCAATTGCTTGTTAACACAAATAGCTAATCAGCCAATCACATGGCAGCAACTCAATGCATTTAGGCATCTAGACGTGGTGAAGACGACTTGCTGAAGTTCAAACCGAGCATCAGAATGGGGAAGAAAGGATATTTAAGTGACATTGAACGTGGCATGGTTGTTGGTGCCAGACGGGCTGGTCTGAGTATTTGAAAAACTGCTGATCTACTGGGATTTTCACGCACAACCATCTCTAGGGTTTACAGAGAATGATCCGAACAAGAGAACATATCCAGTGAGCGGCAGTTGTGTGGACGGAAATGCCTTGTTGATGTCAGAGGTCAGAGGAGAATGGGCAGAGTGGTTGGAGATGATAGAAAGGCAACAGTAACTCAAATAACCACTCGTTACAACCAAGGTATGCAGAATACCATCTCTGAACGCACAACACGTCCAACCTTGAAGCCGATGGGCTACAGCAGCAGAAGACCACCCGGTACTAGCAAGGTGTATATCGTTATTGAGTTATGAAATGACCTATATCGTGATAGAAGGTTTTGGCTCTATCACCCAGCTCTAACCCAAATTAGTTTGGGTGTGAGCTATGGCAAATGACATAAAGTAAGCTATTGTAATGTTTGTTACTGTCATGTTTATAATGATCTTTTGATTGAAGTGTGTCATTTAGACAAATAGATGCAACAATCTTAGATCATAAGTATAAATTGCTTATGATCCTCCGAGAGGTATTCTGAGAAATACAGGCCTAAAATCTTTATGCACACCGAAGCTGTTTTTCTGAATGTCCGTCCCTGGGTCAGCTAACTTCACCGTAAATCAGGTAACAAACAAAATACTGCTGGTCTCGTTGTGAATGGAGACACGTAGACGCAAACCAGCATACTCATAAACAAAACCACAGTACACACACACACCACATGCTCTTCAGATCAGAGATGTCTGCTGTCCCGTCTCTAATTAAAGCCAGATATTTTATGACAACATCCCTATTTGTTGTTGTTTTCTCTTTCCTTCCCCTCTGTGACTCCACCGTCTGCTCACCTCCCTTCCTTCCTCTAGTAAACACAAAACATCCTAATTAAAAGCAGAGGAGTGTGGCGGGGGATGAAAGACAGGGAGGGAGCAGAGAAATATCCAAAGTCAAAAGCAAGAGACTAAGTCAAATGCTGAATAGGTTGATTAACTAGCAAAGAACAAAGAAAAACAATGAGCAGCAGAGAGAACAAAAAAGCTGTGATATTAGAAAAGCAAAAGCTTAACAGTGTCTGGCACAAGAGCCGGAATGAGAGGGGGCTTCGCTGCTACTGAGGGTCTGAAAAGCAGCTGGTAAGGGTTTGTTTATAGTCAGCAGAGGGGGAGAGAGATAACATTTTTGGAGGATTAGAGGCAGGAAATAAAAGGCAGCACCAAATAAAGAAGAAAATGCATTGGGTAGGCCAGACCCTGGGGAGGGAGGGAGGCTGAGAGAGTGAAAGAGAGGGGATTAATGAAGGAGAGAAGGATAAGGGAGGAGAAGGGTGAGGTGAGGACTTTTATGCCGTGGTGGTAAAAGACAGAATAGACGTCAGTGAGACGGAGAGGGAGTGGGGGAGCTGACTGAAGTTAGGTGGCCTGGGCAGGTCTTGTTAAGATAATTGGTTTTTATTTTGAGCTGTATCTTAACGTATTAGTCACCCACTGACAGACATCTGCTGCCTCTGTCATTTATAAGCACCAGTCAGGCAACAGGCTTCTATGTTTGTACTATTAAAATGATTTAGTGTTGTAAATATGTGATTGTTTTCAAAGAAGTTAAGTGGTTTCAAGCTTCTGCAGCGTTTTGAACATGCTTTTTAGGTTTAAAATGATTCATAAGTACTTTAAAGATCTAGACTGTACACTAATGACTAGTACAAAACAAAATGCTGTTCTACTTTTCTAAAGCCCAAGTTGATGTCTTAGCTTAGCCTCAAGAGCTGGCTTTGTCCGATCATCAGTTCAAATCCCCCAAATGATTGATTCACCATCACGTTAGACAAAGCCAAACCGCAAATACATAATAATAAAACTGAGAAGCTGAAACCAATGTTTGGTATTTTTGCTTGGAATATGGCTTTAAATAGTCGGAAAATGTTTTTTTTTACGTACAGAATAGAAACGTTGCACACCGAGTCCGATGCATTTTATTATTGAGACAAAACTGAATTAATTTTGTGAGTGCGATGGAGAGCAATAGTTCCAAACAGGGCTAATGAATGAATGACATTAATAAGAAGCTATCGTTTAGCTGCCGAGAGCACAATCACTACTGACTGACTAATCTTTCCTACATCCTTTGTTTTGCGACCATCCCTGATTCAACGCTGTTTGGCCACAATCTATCTTTAAGTTCATAAATTCATCATCTCTGTATTCTTTTATTTCTTAATCATGAAGTGCTTTGTGCTGGGAGACGAAGTGAAACAGTTTATCAGATGTCATTATGGATGACGACGTTTGCTCGGACGGTGGCTCTGAGTGGTCAAACAACCCTCTTTTGCCTTTTGACGAATGCGAAGAAAACGCAGAAAATCAAAGCTGTTCTGAAAACTTTAATGACATATGAAAGTTTCGGAGTCGGTGTGTAAACGTGATTGACACAACGTGAGGTTGTGCGACAATTTCGAACAGAAAATACGGACTTGGTGTGCAAAGGCTTATGACAACGCATACTGACATCCCTAGAAATTGTGAAATTGAAAAACATCACTTATAGGAATATCTTTATATACATTCCCATACATATTTTATGATCAGTCTGTTATTTTGTAGGACTATTCCCAGAGTGTATACCACAAGAGTATCACAAATTCACTCAAAACCAGTGGTTTCAGTGACCGTCACACTAAAAAACCCCAAAAGTGAAATTTCTCCACTGTGGTGAATTTTAAGATAGGCAGGCCGGGATGTGAGAAGAGATTGAGCAGTGGAGAAGGGGAAGAAGTGGTTGGTCGTGGCTGTGTGTGTATGTATGAGTGTGTGTGTGTGTGTGTGTGTGTGTCTGTGTGTGTGTGTTCGGGGGGTTGCATCACAGGAAACAAGCTCTCCATCCTGCAGTTGAATGTGACCCTTTGGCCCTGGATCAAATGCTCCTCCGGGCTGAATACCATGAAGCCTCTGTCCTCTCTGCACCACACACTGCTCTGCGCTGCACGGACCGTCTGACAGACTGACTGCAGGAGGGAAAGGAGGGGGGGAGGACCGAAAGATAGGGTAAGGGAGGAGAGCTGGGAAAAGTACTGCAGGAGTAGGTAGGAAAAGGGGTACACAGGGGAGAAAGTGACAGAAGAAGGGAAGAGACAACAACAAAGTATAAACACTCAACATACAGCACAAGCACACATTGCTGTTCCTGAAACCAACCAGACCCTAAAATGTGAAACCAGAGACGCTCACTCACTCTGGCTCTCACGTCCCTGCTGCTGCCTGCCCGACTGGCAAGCGATTGAATCGGGGAGAAGTCCTATTTTTAGCCCCACGCTCGATGGAGGGATGGAAAAGCAAACAGACAGTAGCTGCACGCGCAAAGACAGAAAGAGAAAGAGAGCGAGGGAGTCTGTGTGTGTGTGAGAGAGAGAGAGAGAGAGAGAGAGAGAGAGGGAGTGAGAGAGGGAGTGAAAGGAAGGGAAGGAGGAGTGACTTATTTGTGAAGTTCTGTAAGTTTGGATCACTGGCTCACTGCTGTCTGAGGAGGACACACGGCTGAACTGGGCACAGAGCAGAGCTGAGAGGATTTCTCTGCTCCAAACAGCAGCTCTTAATCACTCCACAGCCTGTTTCTTTTCTCCACATATTAGAAGACAGTTTAAGTTCCCTTTTGCAAGCTGAAGTGCTACATGGATGCCTCTTTGCCTTCTTGAGGGAGCTGAAGCTAAAGAAGGGGCTTACAGGACGATTTGCCCCGCCATGGAATGTTGTAGATTTGCCTACAGGATCTTAGGAAGTTTTTCTTCCCCCTCTCGGGTTCGGAGCTACGGGTCTGGATCCGAGGAGCGCTTCTTAGAATCCCCTCAGAGACTGGGAACGTCAAACTGGGAGGACTGTGGCACTGGTAATGATTTAATTGACGAACAGCCACCTCTGGACATTTAAACGCACACTTTTTTTTGCACCTACATTTCATCCAGACCAAGGAATTCAGGATGCGGCGTTTTGACAAGCTGAAAAAGTCATTCCCCTTCCTGGCACACTTTCACGTCTATCGAGTAAGTCTGGTGTCTGTCTGATGTCTGTCTGATGTCTGCTCTTCCCCTGGTCCACTGAGGGGTTTTATTATTTGGAAATATGACATGGATATTGGTAACTATAGTCAGGATCATGTGGTCTACCCAGATGTTTGAATATAGCGTTTATATCATGAATATGGTGGTCAGTGGTCTGTCAGTGTGTGTGTGTGTGTGTGTGTGTGTGTGTGTCTGTCTGTGTGTGGACTCTCCAGCTGGACTGAAGCCGTCCTCTGGGAGGGTTGTTGTTATTGCAGCAGGATGTTAGAGCAGAACAGATCTGATACAGGACATGACTTTGGCCAGGAGATGTGTATGTGTGTGTGTGCATTTCTCCACCACCATGAGGAATGAGTTCAGGCCAGAGGCATTTCTCAGCAGGGACATCATGTTGTTTCTCTGCATCTGCATTCCTACATCATCTCTCTCTCCCCTCTCTTTGCCTCATGCTTCTTGTTTCTGTCTCTTTCTTTTCACTTTTCATTTGAAACTGAAAACCAATTGGACTTTGCTCCTTATTTCGTAACATTTTATGTTCCTTTACAACAAAAAAAAAATGATGTGGGGAGAAATTACACAATTTAGAGTCTTAATACTGGACTTCTGGCCCTGGTTGGATTTCTCAAAGTCGTACCACAAGTCATTGAACGTAGCGTTCCTCCTGTTGACCTCACATCTACACAATGTGCATATAGGAGTAGGGATGTCACGATACTAGAAATTTCGATACCAATACGGGTGAAATTCCACAGTTCTTGATACCCAGTTCGATACCACGGTAAAAAACGAAATAATAAATTCCATGTACTTCAACATACACTCCTGTTTTACCGTTTGCATACTGTTTTTTGCAAATTTATTATTTACCCCTAATGATCTGCCTCAGGTTTCTTGCCAAAAACTCAATTTTACAAGATTGCATTTGAACACATCATGATAACGTTATGATTTACCTTCGCCCAATCTTTTTTTTTTACTGAATAGAGTTCAGTCCCTATTCCCGGTACCTGGCGTACTGTAGAAAAACAAGTACTGTCACATTATCAGAATTTTGGCATCGACTTGGTACCAAAGTATCATATCTCTTGACATCCCTATATAGGAGGGATAAGCACCTTAAGATGTGAACGCTCACCTTCTTCTTCCTCCCAAAATGTTACTTGATAATGTCAGTTGGTGACAAAAGTATACGATCTTTGTCAGATCAGACACAACCCATCTTAATCACCTCTACAAATCAATGCGTGACAACTAATTTCTGTGCAGCACCTGTCTCCAAAAAGTGTTAAACGTAATATCCTGTTTAATGAGTTTTGTAAATTGGTTAGCAAGTTGACAGAGAAATATGATATGAGGGCTTTAGCACCTTGATTTTGACCCCCTCGTGCCCCAAATGTGACACTGTCACGGAAAGAGGCCCGAGAGGAAGCTGACTTGCGTCTTTGGCACCGTCCAGTGAAATAACACTTGCATGTTGACTGCCAGGGGAGATCAGACTTGGGGCTGTGTTGTGGAGGGTGTTATAGTTCATGGTGTGTGCGCCGTAGAGGAATATGTTGTGCATTAGACAAAAATGTTTATTCTTTTGGTTGCATGTGAAAAAGTTGAAGTGTTGTGAGGGAAAACTTTGGCTTTAAATTCTCAATAGTGTGAGCTGCAGATCAAATAAACATGCTACATGGCAGGAGAGCATTTGGCACAGATTAGCGATGTAGTGGACCAGCCAAACAGACCGCTGTATCGTCTTTCCCAGGGTAGGGGTCAGGCATGATGCAGCAAAATGCAAAACATGGAGACGGATTCAAATGACTGCAGCTGTAGTTAATCCTAAAGCCACAGGCACCGCAGGCATTCAGTGCTGCCTGCATCTCTATAAAGTGGATCATACAGGTTATTATGTTATATTGGGTTAGGTTAATAACAGACTTGTTGTACCTGCTTCCCTCAAAACAGAGGATTTCTCTTCAACCGAACATCAAAGACTCCTGCTGAGCCAAAGCTGCATGTTTGGACCTCGCTAAAGAGATATCAGCTGACCCACTTTTATGTGCATTGCGATGAATTTGTATCGGAGATGCGGACATCTGGCATAACCATCGGGGATTGAGCCCTCCCAGCAGATCGGCCTCAGTCAGACCTCGCATCAAAATATTCATGGAAAATACAGGACCACTCACTTTCCATTGAAAAGTCACGTCTGATACATATTTTCAGTGTTTTGAGGGGGATGGTCCCGTTATTTTTTTTTATGGCCCAACAAGAGGTGTGTATCTGTGTGAGAATGAAAGGCGTTCTTTAACTCCTCAGGTCGCAGGCATGAAGCAATAGGAAGTGACCTCTAACCAAGCCCATTAACAAGTTTTAAATGACAGAAGGGAAGCTGTGACCTCTGACACTTTCCTCTGGACCTTGTAACCTTGGCTCAGCCAGCACAGGAAGTTCCTCATTCACAGAGTCTAATTACTACTCACTCAGTGGAGTGACTTCTACACCCCCAGAGCATCCACCCTAAAGGTCTCCCTGTCAGTCTCTGCAGATTAGGAATGTTTGTCATTTTGTGTGTGTTGATTAGGTCGGTTCACTTCCCCGTTGAGACTGGGAATAAAACAGTGTCAGCAGGTGTAATGGAGGAGTAAATGAGCTTTTGTGGTAGTTCATCTTCAAAGTTGTTAACTGCCTTTACTCTCTATCTAACTCCATCATCTTAACTAACTATGAAGAAGATTTACATATTGTGCTAGTTTCAGCTTGTCACATTTAGTAGACGGTGATGGATGATGTTTTAAGCCGGGGTGTTATGTTTTGACATTGAAGATTGATGGTGTGACTCAGCGTCTTATGGAGGGACGTAGCACAGTGTATACATTGTGGTGGGATTGTTTAGGAGCCTCCCGTTTGTCTTCACTGACACTTATGGACACCAGATGTGCATCATTCATCTCATGTCTGTTGTATGACTGCGATGTTTTTACAGCAGAGCTCCCTAAAATGCTACCTTCTGTTTCCAGAGTAGTTATTAATCTGTTTTGAATGTGTTTGAATATTTTTGAAGAAAATACATTTCTGACTATGTGGTATATTTACACCATAATGACACTGGATCTGTAATTAATGCATATTTGATACTTTCAGAGTAAAATTAGTGTACAGTCAGTTTTGGTCCACTGGCAAGCCACGTATGCCATATATATATACATATATATATATATATATATATATATATATATGTCCTTGTTTATGTGATGTAAATGTGGGCAACCCAGTCTGAAGTATGTGTGTATATTTTTAGTGTATACGTATATTTATGACTAATCGTTCGGTATTTTAACTCTAGAGCTACAACGATTAATTGATCAGGTGTCGATTATTAAATTAATCGCCAACTATTTTGATAATTAATTAATCTGTTTGAGTAAAAAAAATTCTGATTCCAGCTTCTTAAATGTGAATATTTTCTGTTTTTTTTTTTATTCCTCTATGACAGTAAACTGAATATCTTTGAGTTGTGGACAAAACAAAACATTTGAGGACGTTATCTTGGGCTTTGGGAAACACTGATAAACATTTTTCACCATTTTCCGACATTTTATAGACCAAACAACTGATCGATTAATGGAGAAAATAATCAACAGATTAATCAACAAGGAAAATAATCGTTAGTTACAGCCCTAGTTGTCTCTGATGTAAATGTCTAAGCGTCTAAGAAGGTATTTCAGTGTGCTGTAACAATTACTGGAGAGCGAACAATACATCCGAGCTCACTTTACTTTCCTTTTTTTTTATACAGAAAAGAATGGTTTAATTGTTGCTCCGGCTATATTTTATAGCTTTGACATCAAGCATTGAGGAAACTGTTGAATGAATATTGAACTCGGTTTCCTGTATTCTTTGTGTGTTTTTGCAGAAACTGGGCAGTAGCATGCAGTGCGAGGAAGGCACAGAATGGCTGCTGGAGCTGCTGATGGAGGTGCAGCTGCAGCAGTACTTACTGCGGATCCGAGACGACCTCAACGTCACACGGCTGTCGCACTTCGACTACGTCAAGAACGAAGACCTGGAGAAGATCGGCATGGGTCGACCTGGTGAGAAACTGTGTGTGTGTGTGTGTGTGTGTGTGTGTGTGTGTGTGTGTGTGTGTGTGTGTGTGTGTGTGTTTCGTTGTATTAAAGAGAGTTTGTTTGCACAGTATGTGTTTTTGAATATTTGTGTTCAGTCTACCAAAAGGCCAAATTCCTCTTCAGTTCACATAAGTCTGAACACAATAAATGTGAGCAGGTGCAGTTGTAGCTGTTTCGTTCAGTTCCTGACCCAGCTGGAAAACTCCCTGGTAGAGTTGAAAAGTAAATTGCAATATTGTCCATGATTCAAGGCCTTAAGGGTAGCTCTGGTATTTTTCCCCCCGTTTACTAAAAGGGACAACAATTTCTGAAACAACAGCTGCTCACAGGCTGCAATATGGTGCTATTGGGGCAAGCTGGCACCGTCATTTACATCCACTAGAGAGCCTGTTTTTGCCATGACAGGCTCTGATTGTTATTATAAGTGTCTGACATTATGGAAAGAGTCTCGCTCAAGGAGAAGTCTCGTTCTGACATCTGGCGAGGTGACGTGTTGCCGCAAGACAACGGTGCAATAGTGGAATACGTCTATGGTGGAAACGCGAGTGCCAGCCGGGCAGAGTTTATGTTGGAGTAAAGAAAGCGTAGCTGTCGTGTCTGAATATTTAGATAATTTCCACAATGTGGATGAGGTCTTTGAATCGATGACCGCCCGTACTTATTTGAGCCAGAGTTTACGGATATTCAGATTTCACAACGACTTCTCCTTGAACGCGACTTGGACACAATAACAAGTGAGAAAATGTACGAAAATCCTTTTATTTCTCTGTAGGGCTTTTACATAATGTTGTCAGACATTTATAATATCAATCTGAGCCTTGTCAGTGGCAAAAATAAGCATGTTTAGCTGCAGCGTACTCCCTCAATACTGGACCAATTTCATAAACTGTTGTCTCCATCAGTCACTAAAACACAAAAACATGAGGAAATTGACAAACCTTAGCCAGACTGAAAAATACCTAGCCTTTAAGACACCATGTCTTTTTTTTCTTTCTACACATTGCTTCCTATATTACAACTATTATCTCATAATATTACTTTTGTCTTCAGTAATGGCGTTGTGTCATTTGGCTCACCCTCAGCATAGCTAGAGCAAATCCTCCATCACTAATACCCCTAACATCATTTTAAAGTGACAACCGGTAATTAGGCACAATAGAAGAGGACACTTAAGTGCCAAGTCTTTTGTGTGTGCGGTGTGTGTGTGAAGGGGATGGCAGCAGTAATGTTCTAAATCCAGTTACTGAGGCCCTCGGGGCCTCAGCTACCGAGCCGCTTAAGACTAATTACACCCACATCTCCAGCTCATATATTCATCACATCTTTTTCCTCCTTGCAGCTCACTGTTCTCTAAGCTCTCGACCTTTTCTTCTTTCCTGTATTTGTTTTATCTCAAATTTCTTCTCACATATAGTATGTGTGTGTCCTCCGCTCTCCCATCCACTTTGTTTTCTTTTTTTCCCCTTTCATATTAAAGCTGGGTGTTTTATTGTGGGAGACTACTTGAAATTCAACACAGTATACCTTCTGTAACTCAAATCTTAACTGATGCTTTGGGTCTTCCTGATGCAACAAGACCCGTAGGAGAAAAAGCAGCTGCAGTCTTCATTTGTATTTACCGCTGACCATCACTGCGTTTCTCTTTTTGTCTTTTATTCATTTGATAAAGGACAGAGACGTCTGTGGGAGGCTGTGAAAAGGAGGAAAGCCATGTGCAAGCGCAAGTCCTGGATGAGCAAGGTGACAGACATGGACAGACACAACACACACATACACTCAGGACTCATTTATTATGGTACATGGTATGCTTGACATGATGTCGACATGGTGGCGTCTGTCTGCCTGTCACAGTGTGGACGCATTCACACACATGAACAATACATGGTAGAAACTCTACACTTTGACCACAGCTTCCCCGCTGTACAGATGATAGAATCATTGCAACTGCTTGCCAAAATTACATTTTGGCGTCTGCAATTTTTTATGTGAAGGTAAAGGTCACACTGTGATTGTGAAGTGCAGTGTCCTGGTTGTTTACAACGAATGGTCACATAGTGCTAAAATAATGTCAAGGTGTTGCTTGTGTTTGTGACTGAGCTTTTAGCATTACTGAACCCATTTGGGCAATTTATTCTGTTACTGCTACAGACTATGGGTGTGAGAAATTATTGATACACATGAGTATTGCAATATTACGTTTGCGATACTGTATCGATTTCTTTTAGAGGTTGTAGCGGGATCAGTTTTAATGCTAGAGTGAATCATATGAAATCATATGAAACTAAAAAACACAAGGAATCCATTGGTACCTACCATGTCATACTTGCATGTCGCAAAGGGGGCTATATAATGCTCCAAAGATAAGCTAAATTTTGGGCTCTGACCTCAAGATATGTGAGTGAAAATGGGTACCCACGAGTACTCCTTTTCAGACATGTCCACTTTATGATAATCCCATACAGTTTTGAGCAAAAACCATGCAGTTTTTTGCATGTAGCACAAATGTGTTATTTTTGCCTATTCTGAAATGGTGTATTTGAATATTTCTGCACACTGGGGTCCCTAAACAGTCTTGGAATTACATAAATTGGGTATGACTGGAAAGCTGAGACTCTTGTGGATCCAATGAGCCCAACTTTATTTGTATGTGATGATGTTAGTCCCCATAGCAGCCATTTCACATAGTGACTTGAAAATCAAAATACATTACCTTGCTTACAGTATCGCAATATATTGATATATATCGTTACCCCTGTATCATGATACTGTATGTATCGAATCGGCAGATTCTTGCCAATACACAGCCCTACTACAGACCCTGTATGTGTATGAAGGTCTATCATGATGACGGAGGTCTCGATTGGTTCTGTGACTTCTTCTTTTTAAAGAAAAAACACATCTGGAATGTTCCCTACAGATGCATACACACACATCTCCTCCAGAGAGCAAGACAGCTTGACCCTACACATGAGGATGAGCACGTCCACATTCACACACTCTCATTCACACACACACACACGAGTCAAGTCACAAGAATCGGTGACACACAGATTCAGAGCGTGCTGCATTCACAGAAACGTTGTCTCGTGAAGCTTAAAGTTTCTTCCTTAAAGAGACAGAACCACGTACGACTGTTACGTATTCACTTTCTTTAAATAAAGGTCTAAAGATAAAAGCTATCTTATACACAAGCTCCTACATTATATGATACACCTACACACACACACACACACACAAGGCTTGGGAGAAGGAAGTGTGTGAAGGAATACTGCCAGTACTCTCTCTCTGTGTGTTTGAGTGTGTGTGTTTGCTGTTCTCAGTGGAAGTCGCGGTGCCCAGAGGACACGGTGCTTGCCTTCTATAATTACACCTGTCTGTTTCCGCCTCTGGCACCATCCTCAGCTAGAGTAATCTGCTTCCTCAGCCCCCTGTGTGTGTGTGTGTGTGTGTGTGTGTGTGTGTGTGTGTGTGTGTGTGTGTGTGGGTGTGTGGGTGTGTGTGTGCGCGCTGCTCTGCCATGCTCAGAATCTTTTGAATGTCGAGCCTCCTATTTGAAACCCACTTACCACACAGCGACCACAGAGATGAGGTGTTTTTAAAAAGGTCTGCAGCATTATGTCATGTCTGGTCCAGTGTGAATGTGAAACCGCACACCGCTCGCTACTGTTTATATCTGGCCAGTCAAATATGTTTGGCACCGGGGATTCATTGACACCTCTTTTTCACTGACGATACCGTTTCTGAGCACTGACCTTTGTTTATCAGCCAATAATGAGTTCACATTGGTCTCATTCACTTTATTGGAATGAAGCACCATCCAACTATAAAGCAAGAAGTCTTTGTCTGTATGTACAGTATGTCTGTGCGTATGCCGATGTGTCCTTCGCATATCTCGAGAACCGTTCATCCGATCTACTTCGCACTCAGCGGGTGTATTGCTGGGGTTTCAAGGACGTGCAGTGTTGAATTTGGTGCAATTTGGACACGCGACACGTTCAATATTAATAAACTTTGAATAAACAAGCTATAACGCTCTGTGCAGCAGCAGGGGCGGGGCTTCAGGGCTCTGCGGACTGAGTCGAGCATGTCGTCCACAGCGGGCCGTTACAAGGCGCAACTCATTGACTACAGTTCACTTTTGCTGCTGCTGGATATAATAACGTTACAACAAAACTCTTCTTCACTTCCCCTCTGCCATTAAAACTCAAATTGTGTGAAGTTTTTGCTATACTAACTTACGTTACTGCCAGCAAAATACCTCCGCTAATTAAATCCTTGTGCTAATTTATAACCACAGTGGTTATGTCAAAACAAGCGAATAGTATGCCCATTTCACCGGTGTTTCTGAGTAGCCACGACTTGGGCGTGTGACGCAACTATGGGCTCTTCTAACTTCTCGATTTTGTGCCTCCTCGTCTCCTTGCTCCTCGCTCCTCCGGCTTGTGATCCGGAATTTGATCCTAGCTCTCCGTCTTGAAGGACGTCCAATTCCTAAAATGCATCTTAAGGAGCGAGGAGGCTTGCCAGAGGGATCTATAAGCGAGGATACACCAGTGTATCCTTTGCAGAAGTCCTTTCGGCACCCACCACGGCTGTGTGTCACGCCTCTTTTATGCCACATAAAAGAGGTTTGACACACAGCTGGAATAATCTCAAACCATGGCAGGACTCTATGAATGTAACTGCTCCTTTTTCATTCATAAGTTGTATGGTTGTATGGTTAAAATGATCAAACTTTCTGCCCTTCACTGTTTGTGTAGCGCCTCCAAAATATACAAGTTGTCATGAACACTGTTGTGCTCATCTGACAGAGATCATAAATGACAGCGGCATAACAAAACAATGGAGAGATGATGCCGCTCTGCCACACATCATATTTGATTGATGTCACTTTAAAGTGACGGCTCCGAGGCAAGGATGTCTCATTTTAAATGCCTGTTGCCTCGACTCCTCTCTCCTCGCCTCCTCCGCTCGCATCTCCCGTGAGCGGGACTAAGACGCAAGGAGAGGAGGCGAGGAAAGGAATCGAGTATGTACAAACTGGGAAATGAGAAAGGTCCTCTGTCATGGCAGGTGTGTTGCTCGGGACTCAAGGAAGCGTAGTGTCAAGTGTGAAGTTGTTTGTATGAGCGGTTCTCGAGAAAGTAGCACAGGCCAGGCATTCGGTCCGTTCTGAACCGGCGCGTTTTGCACGGGGACCGCACTAGTTGACATTCATTTGTTGCTTTGGATTCTAAATTGCTCTACCTATGAGAAAACCATGTCTATGTGATATGTTACATGTTAATTGGTGTTGGATATTACTGATATGTATTTGATATTGTGTCTCCCGGTGTCTGACAGCAGTACTAGTTTCTATGCATTCCTATTTTGTTATTTAAGGCCTCTCTAAACAAAGGTTTCCCTTAATGTCTCTGCACAGCACACACATTGTACGGGTTCAAATTTAGGGGAAGTGAAAGCTCACAATAACACACACACACACACAAATAAACACACAGATACATTCAGGTCACTTAATCTAATAGTGCTTCTTAATGAGTACTTCCTAACAGCTAAGTCATTCCTGCTGTGTTGTCAGCGCTTCAGCCAAGAGGCAGGAAATGTCTCTCTGTCCCATACTGATAAGTGTGTGTGTGTGCCTGTTTCAGTACATGTGCATAGCTGCGTACTGACAGCATATCCATTAGTTTTTGTTGAAAACATTCCACCATATGTGTTGTGCATACATTATTTAGCACCTATACAGATATTATTACATTGGCCTCAGTGTGGATATAAGCCTGTACGTGCCTGTAGTTATTCTGTAGTTTTGAGTGTGTGTGTATGTTGAGGATAGAGTCCTCATGGCCCAGATAAGAGCGGAGGGATCACTGTTTACTGGTGGCGATTCCACTCGTCTGGCTGCTGACTGCCGGTCATAACTTGACCCTGCTTTCCAACCACACACGCAACACATGCTTGTGCTGCTTTAAATTTTCTCATACCTGTGTCTGGTGCCAGCAGCAGTGCTGGTTGGGTAGTGTAGATATCACGCATTGCATTAGTTGTCTTCAAGCGAAGTCATTTCCAGTGTAAACCTCCTCTTTACTGTCACTGTTGCAAACATCACAAAGTCAACAAGAAGGTTGAAACATAAACTATCATCAAGCACAGAAATGTGATAGGGTAGCACCTCCCAGACTTCAAAATCAATGAGGACAAAATCCTAACATTTCACTTGTTTAATTGGCTCACGTCACAACAGACATGCGCTTACGCATTTCGGCACGGAGCCTGAAGAAGGCTCCGTCAATATGGTCAATGTCCAGTTTCATTTTCATGATCCTACCCCACCACTGATGCTTGTTTCTCTCTTTTTCCAATGAATGAATGTTTTACAGTTGAAACACTTTTTTGATGTTCTTTTTCCTTCTTCTGTAGGTGTTTAGCGGTAAGCGCCCAGACGGAGGAGACTTCCCCCAGCAGGGCCAGCCGGCCTCCTCCTTTCGTAAGCTGTCCCCTACACCTCCGCTGGGCCTTGGGGACGGAGTCCTGACCACGCAGCCCGGTGGCGGCGCCCCTCTAGACGGGCAGCAGCAGGCTCTGACCTGCCTCATCCCAGAGAAGGACCTGACGCTGTTTGAGAAGCTGGGGGACGGCTCCTTCGGTGTAGTGAAGAGAGGGGAGTGGCTGACGCCTGCAGGGAAGGTGGTGAGGAGACTTTTTAATTTTTTTACTTCTCTTTATAAGTTTATGTATGTTGAATATATTTGTTAAAGAATTGGGGCATCACACTACCACAGTTATTTTGCATAATGCTTGTTTGCATTTTGTGCTGATGTAAGAATAAATCAAAGCAGGTGCATGAATCTGTGTGCTCATACTGTCTTCATGATGAGTTTGTACGAATATTATTAGAAACGCTTCTGCAATAAAAAGAGCAGTGAAAGTGTGGGGTGGCTGGGGAAAAGGCTGAATAGTCAGAATGCATTTTGAAACTAAATCTTTGTCCTTGTTTCCAGCTGAACGTAGCTGTGAAGTGTCTGAAGACAGATGTGCTCAGCCAGCCCGACGCTCTGGAGGACTTCATCTGTGAGGTCAACGCCATGCACTCCCTGGACCACCAGAACCTCATTCGCCTCTACGGTGTGGTGCTCACACACCCAATGAAGATGGTAGTGGACGCACAGAAAACGCACACACACAGAGGGAGGAATATACACAAGACAGATTGAAATATAAACACACATCAGTCAGCCTGTACTCTCACTGACACCCACACACACTTAACACAAAATGTCCCTCTCAGGCGGCTTCATGACCTCACAGTCTGTTTATATCAGGTCAAGCATCTTAAGGCCTTTGTCATGACGGTAGAAAGTGATGGAGGGAAGAAGGGAGACAGGAAGGGAGGGGAGCAAGTGAATGGAGGACTACAATAAGAGCTGACATTTCAGCCTTGTTGTTTTAATGTTGTATTACCTTCTAGTTATTTCCTCTGGCGTGTATTTGACACATATTGCCAAATAGTTTTTGGACCACGTTACTATTACCAATTGGCAACGTCTACTTTCTTTCTCTGCTTTACGTCACATTACATTGTTCTCACTCCCTCCTTTTCATCTTCAAATCAATCTATTTCTCTTCAACGTCATCTATTCCTCATTCCTTTTTACTTTTTACTCCCACGTTCCTCTTTTCACCCACCTTCTCTCTCTCGTTCTCTCTCTCCAAGGTGACCGAGCTGGCTCCTCTGGGTTCTCTGCTGGAGCGTTTGCGATGTGTTCGTCCACAGGGCCCGGTGTTGATCCACACGCTGTGTCAGTACGCTGTACAGGTGGCCTGTGGCATGGCCTATCTGGAGCAGAGGAGGTTCATCCACCGGGACTTGGCAGCCAGGTAGGGAGGGGGCAGACCACTTTTTTTTTTAAGGTGGACTTAATAAGTTTCAGCAGCTATAAAAAAGGTCAAACCCTATTTAAAGAGGGTGTGTTCTTCAAATTCTCTATGAAACCTGTTTTTCTTTTTACTGCTATGTTGAATTATTTATATTGCTTCTCCTTCTCCTCCACCCAGAAATTTACAGGCCATTACAGGGAGACTTGGCCCTCAAGTAAAAATGAGTCACTGCTTGGCAGGCTGTACTGGGTGGTCTAAAGTTCTTGGCCTTGCCCAAATTAGTCACTTTCACCTAAGTGTTGAGTTGACGCTATGTAGATTCTTGAGAAAAATCTTAATGGCTGGTAAAAATGAGTCATTTTTAACAGTTAAATCTGTGATAAAATTGTAATGACTACACACGGCTGTTGCAGTATGCCAAACACTAAGAGGATTTCTCAAGCTGTGGTTTTAAATACAGGATCTATTTGAAGTTAAATTATAACCTACCAGACAGTTAATAGTAGTTTTAGAGCTCAGAACAGGTTCACTATATTTTATGTGATTGGATCACATTCTGAACGTTGCTCAGGATCGACCATTAAATAAATCTGTTTTGTTCATCTCTTACTAGGGTTGTAACCATTAGCCAAAACCATAATGGGATTTCAATTTCATGTTTTAGGTTCAAGTGCAGTTAGATGATTCTTTCTCCTCTCAACAGATGGTCAAAAAACAAACATATTTTCTCATCTTTGTTGTTGCTGCTGTGTTTGGGGGACTTTGTGAACATCTATGAACATCTATGAAGTGTGTTGATGGCATCAGTAGTGTAAACCTAAGCAAAACTTGTAGGTCACACAGTACTGAATAAGAGGCATGTATGCTGGGTTTAAAAATGTACAGAAAATAGTTAAATATGTGACCCTCTGTCTTCAGGAACATCCTGCTGGCCTCGGCTCACAGAGTGAAGATCGGTGACTTTGGTCTGATGAGGGCTCTGCCCAACAACGATGAGCACTACGTCATGCAGGAGCATCGAAAGGTCCCCTTTGCATGGTGGGTGGACTGAGAGAGCAGCACAGTAACCACAGCTGTACTTGGATGCAATTCAGGGATAGATATGAGTGGTTTTAGGGGTTAGAGTGGGAATCTGATTTATTTTATTGCAGAAAGTTTCCACAGAGAAATCTGATCGGTCTCAGCTGCATTCCAGCCATGCTGATAATTCTAATAAGACAATACTTGCTTGGCTTTTTCTTGGTCTCTTTGCCAAATTCTTTCAGCCAAGCAGCTAGCTAGTAATACATCTTTCCTTCTACTGTTTTCATTCATATACAAGTATGATTTTAATTTCCAAACACAGTGCACGTCTTTTAAAAATGCTTTTAATGTTAGAAAAGCCACATTCCCTGTCCAAAGTGGGGATTACATTTGGTACATTAAGTTTTTTTGTCCGTTTTTCTGCAGGTGCGCCCCAGAGAGTCTGAAGACCAGAACGTTCTCCCATGCTACAGACACGTGGATGTTTGGAGTCACTCTCTGGGAGATGTTCACACACGGCCAGGAGCCTTGGCTGGGCCTCAATGGGAGCCAGGTAAACACGCACAGAAAAAAATAAATTGACATATACAGCATGTATATAAAAACATCTTAACATGCAGACCTAGAAAACTAGCCCCATTTACTCACATCTACACTGATATATTCTCCAATTGTCATCTTTTCATTTTTTTCCTCCCAGATCCTGCACAAGATTGATAAAGAAGGTGAACGCCTCCCTAAGCCGGAAGACTGTCCGCAGGATATCTATCATGTGGTGCTGCAGTGTTGGGCTCAGAAACCGGATGACAGACCCACCTTTGTTGCCCTGCGCGAGTTCCTGCTTGAGGTATGAGAGCTGTCATTTGGGTAGCCAAAGGTGTCTATCTAGGGTGTTGAATATGAGGGAGTTTTAGCCACTAAACAAAAGACACCTGATGGTAATCTGGACACCTTCTGTGCAGAGAGGCCAGTGTTCCCTCAGCAATTATCATTACACAAATGGACTTTTAGCTCCACCTAGTGGAGTAGAACCTGAAACATGCCCTCAGCTGGAAGCATTATGACAACCAGCTGTAATATGGTTCACTCACAAATGTTTGCTGTGTTAAAATTTGCATTGGTGTCTCATGTGTGTTTTATTGTGTCTTTGTATTTGTGTGTTTTTCAGACCATGCCCACAGACATGTGTGCTCTGCAGGACTTTGACGAGCCAGACAAACTCCAGATCCAGCTCAATGATGTCATCACCATCATAGAGGGGAGGTGGGTGTGAATAAGATAAGATAAGATAAGATAAGATGAACCTTTATTAATCCCCGGAGGGAAATTCAGGTGTCAAAGCAGCAACATCAGCAAACAGAGTGAAACACAGGAGAGGTAAAGATATACAAAAATTATAAAAACAATAATAGAGATATAAAAGATACAGAGTGAATGGGTGAACAAAGTGTGTACAGTCCGTCAATAAATACATGTGGAATGTGCAATAAATAAATAAATAAATGTAATATGTACATATATGCAGTCAGCAATAATAATAATAATACGTGTTTTTAATCCTTTGAACAAGAAGCCTTCCCTCAAATCTGTAACTTTTACCTAACAAACAAACTGCCAACATCATTACTGATAAATACAGCTTAAAGGGGAAAAAATAAAATGCATACAGCCGAGAAGTTTCTTCCAGTTGCTGCTCACTAATAAAAGATATTGAATGTTTATTAGGCTAAATGCACTACATGGTGAATATTAAAATGTTAAATGTCCAGTAGAAGTATTTGTTTTTGGTAACGCCCTGCAGATGACTCTCCATGTTTCATCCTGCGTATCTCTGTGTTTTTCAGGGCAGAGAACTACTGGTGGCGAGGCCAAAACAAGCGGACCCTCAAGGTCGGACCGTTCCCCAGAAACGTGGTGACATCAGTAGCGGGTTTGTCAGCTCACGACATCAGCCGGCCGCTCAAGAACAGCTTCATCCACACGGGACACGGAGACAGCAACCCTCATCGCTGCTGGGGCTTCCCCGACAGGATCGACGAGTAAGAACCAGCTTCTGTTTATTATTAACTTTATTGTGAATTTAGTACCACAGACTAAATGTCTATTCATCACTTTATAAATATTTATTATAATTATGTCCCATGATAATTTTTTGCTGAGTTGTAATAATAAACTCTCACCAATAGATGGCAGTAGCACAATATTACAACTGTCCAATTTATTGCAATATTATAACACCCAAGGTTAGGTAGATTTAGTATATTGACATTTACTGTAATTAAGTCAGGCGCTCTCTTCCCTCCAGTTTGTACCTCGGTAATCCCATGGATCCTCCCGATGTCCTTGGTGTTGACCTCAGTGGCGCTCGGCTCACGCAGCTACCGGGACGAGCTAGAAGTGAGTAAAAGAGCTCTAAATAAAGGCTTGGACAACGCCGTAATGATGGCTACACTGGATGGATAAACACTCTCGTAGGACCATTCAGTATCCAACATCTCTGGGATCCAACTCTAGTTGTAACTATAAACGTAACTGGTGTGAACAAACCTAAACAACATTAAAAACTAATAATAACTGATATTTAATTGTTGCCTAGTGCTAGTAGCTATATTAACACACCTGTCGATCGATAAAATGACCAGATTCTACATTTAAAAGGTGCAGCTACATTTGGCCACCAAACAGCTTGCTTTTCATTTTTCTTAACACTTGCTGGCAAAACTTTCATCATGCAATCTGTCATTTGCTTCCTATTTTTTCCCCCTAATCTGTATATCTTTGCTGCTGTCTTTTTCTTTTTTTCTCCGGCGGTATTTGCGTTTATTCTTCCAGAGGAGCCTCCTCCCCGTCCTCCTCAACCAGCAGTGTTAATCAAGAGTAAGTCTGGTTTCTCTCAGCAGCTCCTCACCCATTGCTCCTGCCCTCTCTGTTCCCTCCTAGCTCCACTCCTCAAAGGTACATCCCATATTTTTGTTTGTCTCTTCCGTTGCCTGTCTTTGCAGTGATTCTGTCATCTACTTTTATTTCCTTTCTTACCATCATTATTCTCCCATCTTTCCACCTCTGTGTCCCCTCTAACAGATGTGCAGTGTCCTTGCTGTGCACAATAGGACTAACTTCAAACCTGGAAACCTTTTTGAAGTGTGTCTTGTATTTTGTGGCGTGCTGTGCCGTGCGGTGTCATCACCCTCTGAATGTTTTTCAGTAAAGTAATGAGTGTGTTTGTGTCTCCAGAGCCTTGCTATGATCCAGTTAACGATGATGAGGATCTGACTCCGGCGGGACTAAAGAGATTATCGCTTCGGAAAACGGGTTCTATCAAAGGCTTAAAACTGAAACCTGCAGCGTGGGTCTCTGCTTCCAAACAGGGGGGTGGTCGGACTCCAGGCTCAGGCCACAACCCCAACAGCGAAGTGTCCCTCATTGACTTTGGGGAGGAGTTCTCCCCGCCCACACCGTCCCCCTCCCCTGTGGTTGAAATTCAGATTCCTTCACTGGCAAAGCTAGCTTTGGAGGCAGATAACATCCTGGACCAGACTCCACCTCAGAGTCCGTCTAGATCGTTGCCCCGCCCCCTTCACCCTACACCAGTAGTGGACTGGGATGCCCGGCCATTACCCCCGCCCCCGGCCTATGACGCTGTAGCCCAAGACGAAGACGATATGGAGGTACGGTAGGAGGTGACAGCACATTTCACATTATGACAAACTTTCATGGAAGTGGGATTTTTATGTCTTGTTCTGATATCACTTAGATCCACAGTAGATTGACAGACTAATGTTAATACAATCGATTCAAATATTTAATTGCGATTAATCGCATGATTGTCCGCAGTTAATTGCAATTAATCACAAATTAATCGCATATTTTTTATCTGTTCAAAATGTACCTTAAAGGGAGATTTGTCAAGTATTTAATACTCTTGTTAACATGGAAGTGGGCAAATCACAAGTTGCGTTAATGCATTAAAAAAAGTTACCGGTGTTAAAATGAATTTGCGTTAACACGTTATTATTGCTTTAACTCTGACAGCCCTAATTGAAATCTTCTTTCTACACAAAGGTGAGCTCCATCAACAGCTTGGAGCCGCAGCATGAGGAGGAGCAGAGTGAAGTCCATAACCCAGATGAGGCTCTCTTCTCTGGACAGAAGGTGGAGGGTGAGGCTCTTGTCTCCAGGGGTCCAGACAGATCAGGTCTGGAGGACAACCTGTTTCTCCCCTGCAAGCAGAGCCAGGTTCTGTCCTCCTCCTTCTCCCAGTCAGCAGAGATCTTCCAAGAACTCCAGCAAGAGTGCATGAGGAGGCTAAACGTACCGACTGGGAGTGCTGCGCGATCCAGCTCGCCGTCCCCGTGTCCACAGACCCAGGAGCGACACCAGCAGAGTGTCCTCTCCTCCAATGAGGACAAACCCCAGATTCCCCCACGTGTCCCCATACCCCCTCGCCCCATAAAGAGGGGCGACTACACATCCGCTCGCTGGTCAAGGGATCTTTCACTGTCACCGACGCCAGCTGACATCACAGAAGACGTTTCGGGCCCAGGCCAGGAACGACCACCTCAAATCCCTCCCAGGGACCCTTTGTCCCAACCGGGCTCCAGGACTCCCAGCCCCATGGGCCTGGTGGTGGGCTCCCCACAACAGAGAGTCTACTCTGTCAGCCCCACCACCATGCCGGCTCCCCTTACCTCCTGTCCCTCCGCACACACCTACGGCTCCTACCTCTCCACCTCTCCAGGTAAACTCATGCCTACCACGCACAGCTTCGCCTCAGATCCTAAATATGCTGCACCCAAAGTGATCCAGGCCCAGGCGCAGGGGAAGGACTCTGTTAGCAAGGGCCCCTGTATCCTCCCCATCGTCCGCGATGGACGTAAAGTCAGCAATACCCACTATTACCTTCTACCGGAGAGGCCCCCGTACCTCGACCGCTACGACCGCTTCTTCAAGGAGGCGGAGAGCCTGCCTGCCGGCGGCGTGGAGGAAAGACACGTACGGCAAGCTAACACCGCCACGGTCAGACCCATGGTGGTCAGCAGCCAGACTCTCCAAGGACACGCCCAGGGACAGGGGCTTGTCCAGCCAGGCGAGCTGAAGGCTAATTTCTCCTCCAACAATAACAGCAGTCTGGGTGGGCCACGGTCAACGATGAAGACATCAGTTAGTCTCCCTCGCGTCTGTTCAGACGGGCTGACAGCAGCTGTGGTCACCGCTTCCTGCATCAGGACAGACGGAGGAGGGAACTCAGCTGACAGGGTCAAAATGGTAAGGTCAGACATATATTTGGATTGTCTTTTGCAACGTGTCATTTGAAATACGCTTTATGTATTATTTTACGATTTCTATCATGTGCTGAAAGGGATTATTTATTGCCTCAGTAATTAAAGTGCTAAGCTTTCTCGCTTTCTCTCTCATGATGGATAGTTTAGATGCAATATATATAGTTGAACTTATGTCCTCCTTAATGCTACTTTGATTGCTTTTTTTCGTAAATTAGATTTAGATAAAAAGTACAGATCTTAAACTAGATAGCCATCGGCTCTGAGTTTCCTGTCACCAGTATGAGAGAGAGGCTCCATTATTATGAGATAAAATATCAATGCAATGTTCACGATAGGATTAACTTTAACTGTAATGTAATGCAGTGAGTGAGGTGCATATTTGATACATGGCTTACGGGCCTCGTCAGTTGTAACTTGCAGTTTCTCACAGTAAATGTAGCTTTTGAATGTGGACTTACATTTAAACATTATGGTGTACTCGTACTCTGAACACAAGGGGGCAACAGAGGGTTATTTTATTGGTTGTCCACTCCAGCCCATAGCTTGTAGTGACAATTGTGTGTATGTATGTGTGTGCAGATGTTTCCCTTCCTGTTAAAAATATATATATATTATATTTTTCTGGCATTTTCACTGGGGGAGAGACTCTGTAAGAGACTGAGCAAATGAGCAATTTACAATTTCTGGCACATACAGTAGCAGCTTTTATCTGCTCATATCTGTCATCTTTAAATCATTATCAGAAAAAGTAATTATGATGGATATGTAACTTAGCTGAACTTTAGAAAAAGCCAATGAATCAGACTAATTAAACAGAAAGTTCCATTTGAACATAATTTCAGTACAAAACTTGGCAGCATACAAACACTTTCTCCCCGTCACAGTGAAAGAGCACACAAATGTTATAGCTTCTCATAACTTTATTTAACAATATGCCCGTGTTCTTTGGAGGAAAAAGGCCATATTAATGTGTGCTGTGAATTGAATTTAAAAGACGAGGAACCGGAGTTCGATTGGTTTCTTTTTGCCGGCCAATTGATTCTGACACCGATTGAACCTGATTGAACTGGAGTCAGAATCACTGCGAAACACCAAAGGCTGCACATCGATCAGACACTTGGCATTTTTGTAGTGATCTGTGGCCACACACGAGGTGCAGCCGGATCATATATAAACTGTACTGCAGAGGAGGTCAGTGCAAGAAGTAGACATGCACTATGCATTCACCAGCTGTTGTAGTTTAAATAGTAGTGGGAGAAGTAGCAGGAAGTGATGTGGTGCTATTGTTATTATAAGTATCAATCAATATTGGTAGCATAAATCAATGACTAGGTGTGTAAGAAAATAGATACATGAGTATTGTGATATTATGTTTTGCGATACTGTATTGATTCTTCAAAATGCTGTATCGATTTTGAACTAACCTCTTAAATATGCGAAAGCCTGACAGCGGATCCGGCCGCAATTCTGCCTTTCGGAGGTTGTAACTGGCTCAGTCTTACAGCTAGAGGATCTAGAAAACCGTGACCCCTATATCATGATACGTAGCGTATCGCTAGATTCTTACCAATACACAGCTCTAATGACTAGGCTGCTAGAAACTCTCATCCTGCAGTAACCCAGCATCTTGTTGAAATTAGAGTCAGAGGGTGGATTTGCATAAACACAATCAGTAAAACATGATTTTGTGAAGAGACGGGGGACTGAAAAGCCTCATCAAATCTTGAAGAATTGCCAAAAAAAAAGGGTAAACAAACAACAAAAAACAAACATCTTTTCAAGTAGAACAATATTAATTGATTTTTAGACTTGGAAGTGTTTGTATGTAATTGATACAGATGATTTAATGTGTGCAGATGCTCCTCAGATAAAGGTTGAAGGCAGTACTATCAGAGCCAGGGGGGATATGAGTGTTGTTGGATGTTGCAGATAACTCACACTGTTGTCGATGTTGTGTGATCCAGGTGCAGGAGGCAGTTCACGGTGTCACGATAGAGGAGTGCCAAGCTGCCCTGCAGAACCACAACTGGAACATCCAGAAATCTGTGCATTATCTAAAGGTGAGAGGATTTATCAGTATGCTATGAAAGAGCTTTAATGCACTGCAGCCAGTTACTGAAAACCATACGTTTTTTATGTCTCTTGGTCATACTATGATTCTATAGTAATCACAATGATACAGAGTTTTTAGAAAGGTATCGTATGGAGCCCTGGAACTGACAAAATGTCATAAACGGTGATCAGACAAGTAAGAAATATAACTGAATCCTTGCTTTTTTAGTTAGATTTGATTATAAATAAATAAATAATAAAACAATTTGTATAGGGACAAGTCGATTTCTGACAAAAAAACATTATCGTGAACCCCGTACAACAGAATCACTTGTATAGAGATGTGTGTTATTTTATAGGGCTGTCAAAGTTAACGCGTTAACGCAAAATCGTTCTAACGTCACTAATTTCTTTAACACATTAATGCAATCAATCTCGCGGAGGATGTAGCGGGCTCAGTTTTGTATCATATGAAACGAGAAAAACTTAAGGAATCCATGCCATAATAGCTTGCTATCTGCCATAGCCATTTTCAAAAGGGGTCCTTTGACCTCTGACCTCAAGATATGTGAATGTAAATGGGTTCTGTGGGTACCCACGAGTCTCCCCTTTACAGACATGAACACTTCATGATAATCACATGCAGTTTGGGGCAAGTCATAGTCAAGTCAGCACACTGACACACTGACAGCTGTTGTTGCCTGTTGGGCTGCAGTTTGCCATGTTATGATTTGAGCATATTTTTTATGCTAAATGCAGTACCTGTGAGGGTTTCTGGACAATATTTGTCATTGTTTTGTGTTGTTAATTGATTTCCAGTAATAAATATATGCATAAGTTTGCATAAAGCAGCATATTTGCCCACTCCCATGTTGATAAGAGTATTAAATACTTGACAAATCTCCCTTTAAGGTACATTTTGAACAGATAAAAAATGTGCGATTAATCATGGACAATCATGCGATTAATCAAGATTAAATATTTTAATCGGTTGACAGCCCTAGTTATTTAATGTTTCCTTTCTCATAATGTCAAGAAAAAACTTTTAATAAATAGTTTTAACAAAGCTAGTCTTTTTTTTACCAACTGGTTGAAGGTTAAAGGAGAAGTAATTATTAATTATTTAATTGATGTATTTTGTTATATTTTTTGACACATTTGATAACCTCTTACTGCCTTTTGTCACTTTTTGTGCTCCAAAAAATAACAACATGCAATGTCAGGAACAGATATTAATAATATTAGTCACACTGTTGAAAAAAGTAGGCCGCCTGTCATACAGGAAAAGGCAAACTGAGTTGGTAAAACACTGTTTTTGACACTTCTGATAACCTATTATTGCCTTTTGTCACTTTTTGTGCTCCAAAAAATAATTACATACTATGTCAGGAGCAAATATTAATAATATTAGTCACACTGTTAAAAAAAAAGTAAGCTGACTGTCACACAGGAAAAGAAAAGCTGAGTTGGTAAAACTTTATACAAAGTAAGGGCCACAAACATTTCATAGCTGCAGTCCATCAAATTAAAGACCCTGTGAAGTGGACGTTTATGTTGCAGCACTGCAATTAATAAAAGAGTAGCAGAGTCCTCAGTGGTAAACACTGCTGTACTGCAGGCGAGTCCTCAGAGATCCAGATTACTGGATCTCAGGTCAGGCCTTCAGTCCTTGTCTGTAATATTTTTTCATTTTGCGCAGGATATGACTACAAACAGGTGGTCATTCAAAGTTGATCAATGTCATTTTGACTTTATTGGTTCACATCAGGATATGATGACAGCAATTTTGTTGAACCTTAAGGGAATATCAGGTCATTACTGCTGCAATGAGCCGGCTATAAATAAAGAAAGCATATAGACTCACTGATGTGTCTACAGCAGTATTCAGCAGCCTCTTAGCTGCCTGCGTTTGGGGCCACTGTGGCAGGATGTGTTTGGATGGCAGTGGGCACAAGGGAGCACTTGTTCTCCTTAATCGCGGTGGCAAAGTTTAGAAAATACAGAGGTGTGTTTGAACGGGACACTGAGCTTGTATTAAGACTGAAATCGTTTTACAAAGTGCTCTTTGGTGCTCGCATGAAGGAGTACTTTCCTGAAACAGTACCTGACCATGTGACCCTGCTTTATTGTCCCATGTCTCCCTACTCCTGGCTTCTTTGACCGATTGTTTTCGTCTCTGCAGGTGGAGCAGTTGTTCTGTTTGGGTCTGAGGAGCAGGCCGGAGTGTCTAAAGCTGCTGGAGATGTGTGACTGGAACCTGGAGGTGGCCAGCACTCAGATGTTGGACAACTATGGATCCACAACAAGACAGAGGTACTGTATCCTCATCAGGAATTCCCACACAGACTCCATTATAACGTTTAATAGGTTGTACTCTCATATTACTGGCCAGCAATGACTAATCATCCATCCAACTTATTTAACATTTCAGTGTCACTTCATATTGCACCCAGAGCCTCTAATCTACATTTAAAACTTGGCCCAGACCTTTAGTCTTGCAGCGTTTTGTCTGTTATTGTGACAGTAATGCACTTTTAGACGTTTCCAGAAATTGAATTCAGTCATTTGTGACCTTGCTGCACATTACGGCATCAGGTCAACTTTGTCACATCTGTCTTTGGAAAACATATCATTAAAATCTGCTTCCTAGCTGGTCTTAACTGCTGGAGATTTTCCCTCCTCCAAATATGAAGTTAACTGCAAAGTAAAACAGCAGGGAGACAGGCAGCAGTGTGATGCAATGATGGTGTGCTCGTTAATGAGGCTAAGAATCAGATTTGGCAGCTAGATGAAGAAAGTTCTCTGCTTTGTTGATCTTATCTATAGGATAATGTATATAAAATGTATTATGAAATGCTTTTTAATACTTGAACAATTGTGTATTAGGGCTCGGCAATTAATCAAATTTCAATTACGGCTTCCAACGATTTATGAAAACAAGATAATCAACATGAATAGATTATTGTACCACATTCCGTTTCGCAATGACACTCTCGTTTTGTCTTGTGTTATAAATCCAGCGCACCCCTTTCCTTTTACAGCTGTGCGCTTTTGGCTCGCTCGGCGGGTCAGGGACGGCTGCTCGGTGTGTGGTGGGGGTCCCCTCATGGGAACTCTCTCCGGGGCTGGCTGGCCCTCGACGGTCGTATTGTATTGGTGGTGCGCCACGACTGGCTCTAGGTCGGTTTGGAAAGGCCCGGGTAAAGGTGGCGCATTACGGCACCCCTTGCTGCTGAGTGCTCACTGCGCCGTCTCTCCCTGTGGGGCGTGACAGAGCTCCCTGCTCCCGACGGTCAATCTGGACCCAATTTTCCCATGTTTTTGTGTCTAAGTGACTAATGGGGACAACACTTTCTGAAATTGTTCCAGTATTGAGGGAGAACGCTGCAGACGGCAGCTGCTAAATGAGCTGTAATGTAATCATTTGGGGAAACCTGGTATGGTGAGTTTACGTCCACTAAAAGTGCTTGTTTTTGCCACTGACAGGCTCAGATTGTTATTATACGTGTCCATAATGTTGTCAGACACTTATTATAACAATCTGAGCCTGTCAGTGGCAAAAACAAGCACTTATAGTTGACGTAAAATGGCGGTACCAAAGGATTACATTACAGCTTGTTTAGCAGCTGCAGCGTACTCCCTCAATACAGGACCTGTTTCAAAAAGTGTCGTCCCAATTAGTCACAAAAACATGGGCAAATGGGGTCCAGGTTGAAAAATACCGAAGTTATCCTTTAACTTTAAAATGTAGAATACAACATTTTCTTTCTAAATGCATGATGTTTACAAAGTCGATGAGTAATGGTGTTAAATAATCGTGATAATGATTTTTGCCATAATCGAGCAGCCCTATTGTGCATCTCACATTCAAAGCCTCGAGTGTGGAAGTCTCTCTCGTAGGGAAATGTAAATATCATTCAAGTTAATTTAGGAGGATTTTACCATTTCATCTCATGATTTCCTCAATCTGATGTGAAGCTTCTTTCTATTTGCAGACGGTGACAGAGATCTCAAGCTGCCGAGCTCCGATTGGAACTTCATCCTCAGTAAAACATCACCGGAGGAGAATCTGCCCCTGACCCTTCCCATTTTGATGCTTCAGATACGCCTCTAAATCAAAAGACTGTTATTGAACTATAGAAGAGTCGAGCACATTTTCACTGAACTAGCACAAAATACCAAACTTTGATATGGCTCCATTCATACTCAACATGGACAAAGGAATTTAGCCTGGGGTTAAAGAAGAATACTTTGGGTCATATTTCAACTTTGGTCTGAAAGAAATGTGATTGTTGCACTTATTATTGTAGACCGCCATCTACGACCTTTTCTAAGTTGTTCAGAGACAAAAATGACACTGTACTTCAGTTCAATTTCATTTGATCAGCCTGAAATGTGTCACCCTAACTTGTTCCCTATAGAGTCACAGATCCCTGGGTGTTACCAGACTGTGTCAGATCCACTTACTGGTATCCTCACTGTCACAATTACACTGCTCTTTTTTGTTAATGTCATTTAAAAGCCAGTTTGAAAGTGAATCTGAAGAGGCCAAAATGGGTTAAATAGCACAATATACATAGTGGCACTTCTTAAAATGGTAAAGTATGGACCTTTTTGTCAGACAATGCCAAGAACAGTGTCAGGATTTAACCAAAACACTGTATAGTGTATACAGATTTGACCTCTACCAGGTAAAAGCACAGCAAAATACAAAACTAATACGTAATTGGCGCATTTACAATTATAAAGAGGGGTATGGATATGATTATGAAAACTATTTGCTGCTGAAAGACTGTGGAGTCGAGGAAAAATGTGCAGAAAAAATACTACTGCAAAACAAACATTTAGACTTCTCTGCAATAAATAAAAGCTCATATCCTCAAGAATTTGCATAATAATAATTTAGTATTGACGCAGTGCTGCACTCCCTGTGCTAGTCGTCAAAGGTGAAACCAGCCCACTGTTGACCATCTAAACAATTAATGGAAATAGAAGATTCACTTCTTTCAAAAGAGCCACAAAACTGTTTAATATATATTAAAAGAGTATACGCAATATACTCTTTTTAAAAGAGACATTTATGTTTGTTTACAAAATATTGATATTTTAATATATTTTGAACACAATGCTCAGAGCCAAGAGAAGACTGTTATGTCTGTTACTGGGCTAGCCATTTTATGAATTATTTAAATGCGTCTTTCCTTTGAGTTAAACACTGATTACGACTATGTGGCTTTAGAACAACAGGCCCACACAGTCAGCGGGCGCTTCTTTCTACCACATATAGTCCTTCCTTATTCCTTCCCTCTGCAAACATAACTCCTGCGCATCAGCTGAAAACTCCTGCCAGCTGGGTATTTTCTGCAGACTACGTTTGGCAGCTAATAACAGCAACGCTGTGAAATTTACCCCAAGGCACAGATCCTGTCCCATAATCATCACTTAAAACCTCAACTGTGATATTTTGGTCAGCAGCTTTGGGGGGCAATAATTTAAAACCGGGAGGACGTGTCAGCTCTGTGTGAACTCGCTGCTGGGCACTACAATACATTTTCTGACTGGGCATTGTCACAGTAGAGCCCTCGGCAGTGAACATAGAAAACTTTTGGGCCTGTTAGATGGACTTAGTATGTGAGGACGCCACTAAAAGGAAGGGAAATAAAAGGCGTTTCACATGCTTCTAAAATTCACTTTTCTGTGTCGAAAAACTACTACTTTACAGGCATTTCATGATCAACACATCCTTTGGTGCTATCGGAAAAAAAAAACCTCTTTGCCAACTGGTACCCAACTATTTAAATTACAATATAAATGGTTGTCTGCATGGAGACACTGGCTTTGCCCCTCCATATGTCCACAAAAAAAAACCCCAGTATGTGACAGGTCTGAGCACAATCTGTTTGGGAAGAAGCTTCAAATGGCAAAATCTGAAAAAGCTAAAATGTAACCAACAAGCCTGGTCAAATTAGGATGCCTTGAATTTGGAATATAGTTCTTAAGGATGTACAGGACTGATTTTGGATAACAAGCTAACTCCTGTGTGCAATAAGGCTGCTGTAGAACCTGTAACCTCCCAGTCTGTCCATCCATCAGTGCCATCCAGATGTGTAAAAAGACGTCATGATGTATCCTAGTAATTGAATGCACAGAAAACACTGTTTTCAGTACGAGTGTTTGGTGACTCAGTTTTCCTCCCCAGAGTACGATGAAGTTGTCCTTAAACACTGTGTTGTGGTAAAGCTGATTGTTAACAAATTGCGTAAGGACAACTTCATATGAGGGCTGCCTCTCCATAGTCTGTTCATGTGTTGTTTGACTTTTTACCAAGCTGCTGTAGTTGTATTGAAGGACTGAAGTGAACCTTGTGGTGTTATGATCAACCCGAAGCAACATTATCCCGTTGTGGTGTTGAGACTCTGATGTTAGAAAAACCTCTGTTTAGTCGTTGTTTGCCAGATCAGTTTCTTTAGAAACGGTGTGCTATTTTTAGTCATTCATATTGTTTTTGCTGTTTTTCCAACTTGCCATTTTCTTCTTCATTTGTATGAAATGCCTTTTTCATTGTTTCTCCCCTCCTGGGTTGATGGAAATGTTCAAGAGTTCATGCTGCCGAATTTATAAATGTATTTTTTATTAAAGAATTAATTATTTTTTACCTCTTTTCTTATGTTTATTAATATATGTTTCTGTCACCCTAGTTATCTTTTATGTATTACATAAAATACTATGACTGAACTTTTTTTTTATCAACTTTTTTCAAAATACTATACTATAACTTTTTTTTCTCGACATATTACACTGACTTTTTTGCATTTGTTTTCGACACACTACAATTACTTTTTTTTGCCTTTTGTTGACATACTATGGTATCACTTTTTTCCCCGACATATTATACTATGACTTTTTTAATGTTTTTCGACAAACTAAACTGACTAAACTTTTTTTCAACATGTTATACTATGACTTTTTTCATGAAATTTTTCGACATACTATTCTGTTTTTTTTTCGACATAAACCATGACTTTCTTTCATGACTTTTTTTTCGACATACTATCAAAGATTTTTTTACGACATACTATACTATGATTTTTTTTTCACAACATTTTTTGACATATGACATGACTTTTTTTCATGAAATCTTTCAACATACTATAGTATGACTTTTTCACAATTTTTTCGACATACTATACTATGACTTTTTTTCATAAAAGTTTGACATACTATAATATTACTTTTTTTTTAATGAAATTATCCAACATACTATTCTGTTTTTTTCGACATATACTATGACTTTCTTTCATGAACTTTTACGACATACTATACTGTGACTTTTTTTTCACAACATTTTTTCGACATATGACATGACTTTTTTCATGAAATCTTTCAACATACTATCATTTTCATGAAATTTTTCAACATACTATACTATGATTTTTTTCATGAAATTTTTCGACTTTTTTTCATGAACTTTTACGACATATTTTTCGACATACTATTCTGTTTTTTTTCGACATATACTATGACTTTCTTTCATGGCAATTTTTCAACATACTTTACGTTTTTTTTCATGAAATTTTTCGACGTACTTTACTATGATTTTTTCATAAAAGTATTCGACATACTATACTATGACTTTTTTTCATGAACTTTTTCAACATACTTTACTATGACTTTTTTTCACAACATTTTTTCGACATCCTATACTATGACTTTTTTCATGAATTTTTTCGACATACTATTCTATGTTTTTTTTCGACATACTATGACTTTCTTTCATGACATTTTTTCAACATACAATACTGTGACCTTTTTCATGACATTTTTCGACATACTATATACTATGACTTTTTTTCGACATGGTGTACTATGACATTTTTCATGACATTTTCAACATACTATACTATGTTTTTTTTCATGAACTTTTCCGACATACTATGCTATGACTATTTTTCGTGAAATTTTTCAACATACTATTCTTTTTTTTTTTCGACATATACTATGACTTTCTTTCATGGCATTTTTTCGACATACTGTACTATGATTTTTTTCATGACATTTTTCGACATACTATACTATGACTTTTTTTCACAATTTTTTCGACATACTATACCATGACTGTTTTCATGAACTTTTACGACATACTTTACTATGACTTTTTTTCATGAAATTTTTCGACATAGTCGAAAGTCAAAGTATGGCATCTCGGATTTTTTTTAAAAAGGAATAGTATAGCATGTCGAGTAAATCATAATATAGTATGTAAAAAAAAAAATCATAGAATAGCATGTCGAAAAAAATGAAAAAAAGGAATACTATAGCGTGTCGAAAAAAAGTATTTGTATAGTGTGTCAGAAAAAGGCAAAAAGTCAAAGTATAGTAAGTCGAAAAACATTAAAAAAAAAAAGTCATAGCATAGCATGTCGAAAAAAAAAGCACAGTGTTGCCTCAATAGATTTTAGTTGTTCTTCTCCTAAGATTTTTTGTTCATTATTTTAATAAATCTTACCATTTTCAGCCCGGTGATGAATAGACCACTCCAATATAAATGTACGTCTACCTCGTCTGAAAAACAGACTGAACAGCCCATCATGAACAATCTCAAAACACAGCCTCCTGAAATCGCAGATAAAAACATAATCCATATGCAATCATAACTAGCAGAAATATGGCTGTTTCTAATGTAAGGCCATTATCCAACAAATCATTTTCTATAAACGACCTGCAAACAATAAGCTAGACTGTCTATTCCTCATGGAAACCTGGATAGGTGTGGATGCATCAGCAACACTTAAAGAAGCCTGTCCCGCAAATGATGTGTTCTCCCACTCCTGTAGAGAAGGTAAGAAAGGTAAGGAACAGCTGCAATACTTACTGAAACTCTAAAGGGGTAGAGACATTTGGCTTTGGAACATGCAGTAACTTTTAACTGTCAGAGGACAATGTTGTCAGTAATAATCAGACCATCAAAACTATGTATCTACTTTTTTTTTGGTTGAATTCTCAGAATTTCTTACATGCATCCACACTTAATATGATTACTTCAAATTGAATTGGTGATTTTAACACACATTGCGATAGTAAGACAGATAAAGTGAAGGAATTCTTAAATTCATTAGTGTGTGGATTTTAAACAACATGTTCAAGAGCCAACTCATAACCTAGGTCACACTTTGGACCTAGTAATTTCATATGGGCTGAACATAAATGTTTCTTCTGTTGTTGACTTGGCTCTCTCAGACCACCCATTGTGTATTTTTTTAATGCTTACACATACTACCAACTTCTAAAGACCAAAAGGTAAAAAACCCAGCTGTACTCCTGAAATGACCTCAATTCGTAGCACATATTGCCAGTAACCAGAATACATCTCTTTCCTCAATTGACAGTCTCCTCAATGCATTTAACAATAAGTTGGCTTCAGTTCTTGATGCTGTTATGCCAACATAATATACCATCACTTTTTCATGGCATGCCTTAATGTGACATTTTATGACCTTTTTATGATATACTACATTATAAGTCATAGTATATGTCAAAAAAATGCAAAAAAAAGTCATAGTAAGTTATGTCGGAAAAAAATTAAAAAAAAGTCATAGTATAGTATGTTCCCAAGATGGACTACAAAAGACGCTGCTTACCCCCGTGCGTAAATAGGTCTTTCAGTGACAGACTGCTTCACCTGCGGTGTGTGAAAGAGAGATACAGCAGGTCCTTCTGCTGCTTGAACACTCTACATCAACATATAATAAAGGATTATCTGACCTAACATGAAAAATGTTACTTCATTACCAGGGTTGGAACTGAAATAAAAAAGGAATAGCCTATAGGCTACCACAACAAGTTTATATAATAAATATTGAGTTATGGTGAAGGAGTAGAGCCATTAAATGTATATTTCTTCCTACTCCTTTTCTAATAATCCATAATATCCATAATATTTATAATCCATAATATCGAATTATGTCGATTATTTGTTTGCTATATGTTTACTGTTCATTTTATTAGTTATTCTTGTTTTGTTTTTTACTTATTTATCGCGCAACACTGACCTGTACTTATTATCTATACCTAAGGTCTGCACAGAGTATAGTATGACATGTAGTATGACATTGTTGGCACCAATGGATTCCCTAGGTTTTGTAGTTTTATATGATGCAGTATCTTGACTCTAGCTTTAAATTTGAGCCAACTACAGCCTCTGAAAGATCGATTGCGTTTACGCGTTAGAGAATTTACTGGCGCTATTATCGAGTTAACTTTGACAGCCCTATCTTTTTTATAACTTTTCTATGACATACATTATGTCATTATATCATTATATCAACCTGCTGGTGGCGCTAAAGGAAAAGTCATCAATCAAGTCAGTGAGATTCATTGTTTGGGAAGCATGAACCAATCTGGACCAAATTTTGTGACAATCGATCGAGTAGATGTGAAGATATTTCACTACATAAGTTACAAATCTGACACTCTGGTGGAGCTAAACAAAAAGTCAGAAGAACACCAACGTCAGTAGCAGCAATTTATCCGATATTTGCCTCTTAAACAAGGATTATCTGTTTTTCTATGTTGATGTTTATCATTGTAAATTTAACATTTTTGGAATTTGAACTGCTGTTCAGACACAAAATGCAGTTGAAGACATCGCCTTGGTCTCGGGAAACTTGTGACTTTTCACTATTTTTAGACATTTTGTCGACTAAACTATTAATAATTTAAATAAAAATAATAAACGTCTGATTAAACGGTCATGAAAATCATTGTTAACCATAAATGTGCACATACAACCAGCTGTGCAGTGGACTGTGTTACACAGTCTATAAGTAATTAGATGTCCTCTCCTTCCAGCAGCCGTCATGGCCTTTGTGTGCGTGTGATGTGACAGATCGATCTAAATCAATTAGGCCGTTTGTGTTTGTGATCATCGACGTTGCGTCAAAGTCAGGCCTTGATCCCCCTGAGAAATTAGAATTCAGACCTTGCATGTGTCGACTGTATTGATCCTCGCAGCACAAATATTAATTGACCACCATATTGTATATTCATGTCAACACAACACCAAGCGCTTTATGGTTCACAGTTCATAAATTGTTTCTGACGTGTTAGGACCTAAATGTGCACATCACAGACTAATTTGTTTATTGATGATACGGCTGGAATCCTAATGATGAAAAATGTCTTCGGGTCAATAAAACATAAAACTTTATTGCATAATAAAATAGGAAAAAAAAGAAAGTAAAGATGGCAAAGAACTGCTGAACCTTCAGTCACACACTATCACTATCTATTTCTCCGATCTGCCACCACTCACCATCTTTCTTTTCTTTACACACACACATCCTGCTTTACTGTTGGACCCGAGGAACCTCTGCGTACTAATGAGAGACCCAGTAGGCCCTCCATTCATCTTAGTGGTGTGTTTGTGTGTACAGTATCATTACTCAGTCCCTGGGCAAATTATTAATGTCTGTTGTTCCAGTTGTTTTGGGCATTAGAGCAGAGGGCTCACAGGAATCCCCAGAGAACTTATTGTGGTTTTCACCAAACAGAGGAGGGCAAATGCAGAGAGGAGAGAGATAAAGCAAAAGGCAAGAAGAGAGCTGCCAAGGAAGTGCAGAGGAGCAGATAAGAGTGTACCTAGTGCTGTCTGGAAAAGAAATCACCCGGCATATATATTTATATATGCGTGTTTGTGTCTACAGTTGGCTTTATAGAATATGATTTCTCTCTTTCTCCCTCTCTTTTTTCTTTCTTTTTTTCTTCTTTAAAGAAAGTATATTTTTTCCCCAAGACTGTCTTTTTTCCTTGCTCGCCATCTCCTTTGTTGTTCCGAGTTGAAACTTTAACTCGGAGCTGAGCCTACAGCACAGGCACAAACCTTCAGTGTGCGATGGAGGGGGAAAGAGAAGGATGACAGGGGGATGCTTTTGAGAAGTCGAACAGGAGAAAGAGAAGAACAATATCACAAAAGGGAGGGATGGATTGATGATCACTACATGGAGATCCATGTCTTTGTCCTCCTTAATCTCTCCTTTTCTTCCTCTTTCTCTCTCTCTCTCTCTGCCTCTATCAGTATGAATAAACACTGTAATAAAAAACATGTAATATGTGATACGATTAGGGCTGTCAATCGATGATTAAATTGGGATTAATCGCATGATTGTCCATGATCAATCTGAATATCTGTTCAAAATGTACCATAAAGGGAGATTTGTCAAGTATTTAATACTCTTATCAACATGGGAGTGGACAAATATGCTGCTTTATGGAAATGTATGTATATATTTATTACTGGAAATCAATTAGCAACACAAAACAATGACAAATATTGTCCAGAAACCCTCACAGGTACTGCATTAGCATAAAAAATATGCTCAAATCATAACATGGTAAACTGCAGCCCAACAGGCAACAACAGCTGTCAGTGTGTCAGTGTGCTGACTTGACTATGACTTGCCCCAAAACTGCATGTGATTATCATAAAGTGGGGATGTCTGTAAAGGGGAGACTCGTGGGTACCGATAGAACCCATTTACATTCACATATCTTGAGGTCAGAGGTCAAGGGACAGTTTTTCCTCGATGAAATTTAGCTTAAGTTTGGAGCGTTATTTAACCTCCTTCACGACAAGCTAGTATGACATGGTTGGTACCAATGGGTTTCTCAGGTTTTGTAGTTTCATGTGATGCAAGGATCTTCTCTCTGATTTTAAAACTGAGCCCGCTACAACCTCCGAAATATCTATTGTCTTAATGCGTTAAAGAAATTAGCGGCGTTAAAACGATTTTGCGTTAACCTGTTATCGCGTTAACTTTGACAGCCCTAGATACAATACAAATATTTTGCAGATGTCGCTAAATATGATATGCGATATGTATGAAATACAAATTGTTGTATAATGCTATATATTCTACTTTTATGTATTATATCAAAGAAAACCTTTAAAAAAAATACAATTGGCTTGGAATCATTAATCTGGACGATGTCATACTATTATATCATCGTCATTAAAGTACTCTATTGAAAGCCGATACATGATAATAGCAAATTATGGAGCGTTTAAAGCTGCATTAATATTTGTTGACCACTTGGGGACAGCATAAACAAGCTGTCGACATAATATTGACATACTATCACCTATTTCAGTTGACATGGCTAACATGTTAGCAAACAGCTGCTTATTTACACATCTAGCAGATACGTGGCAGCATTAGCATTCATTTCGTGTTTCTGGCAACCTGAAGTTAAGTTCAATATTCACTTAACTCCTGAGGGAAATATCTGGCTCTTTAGCTGCTAAATAGTCCGCTATGTTCACAAACTAGTGGCTAACTTTGTCTGTCTGCAGTGTTTAGTAGTTGTAGGTTAATATAGAAATATCTTAGGAACCATTGAACTCCCTCTTGAGCTTTAAACTCCACCTTCTTAACTATTCATTACCTTGTTTCAATACGTGGTGTTCAAACTTCCTCGTTGTAACCCAGAATGTTAACATATACTGAAATTAATCTCCCATAAGGCCTTAAAACTTTACATGATGTAATCATATATACTGAGCGGCTGTGGAGCATGTCCTACCATTTGACATAGTGACCCATGAACGTGTGAGCGCCAGCTGTGAAATGTTTAGAGAGCCGGGCGGTCACTGGGCTTATGAATGACTTTCTGACTGTTATATTGGCACATTATGTGCATGCTCCCTCTGCCGACCTCCACTCAGGGATGTAATTGGATTGCTGGAAGTGCTGATACACGTGCATACACAGACAAATTGAACAGAACAGGTGCACGTGTATTATGTGTAATAGTAGTGGCTTAAGACAAAGGAAGACTATAAGGAGTGTGATGTTATTACCCTACCATAGCTGCAGGATAAAAAAACACATACATTTCTGTCTATTTGTTAAAAATCGTGAGCCTCTGTTTCCTCCGGTGCTCCTAATGGCATTTGCAAGATTTCACAGACCGGAGGAAAACAACCAATTAGAGCCGAGCTGGAGCCTTGCCGTCTCTGAGCAGCTGTCAGTCACTCACCAACTCCGATCAAATGGTCAAACTAGGCAGCGCTGATCAAATATGAATGAATATTCTGTTACTGTAATGCTTATTTCTCTCCTCAATTTTTTTTCAGAAACATCTTGCAGTGTACTGTTTAGCAGTAAAATGAGAAAGTAACAGAATATTCATTCATATTTGATCAGTGCAATCAGTTCGGAGTTCGCGAGTGATTGACAGCTGTCTCTGTTGAATGAACATCCAATAGGAACGCTCACTCTCTGACCTGTGATTGGTCAAAGTCTCCCATCACGGGCTAGACTAGATTTTTTAAAGCCTGAACACAGAGCCACGAGGAGATGCAGAAGTCTAGTTTTCTCTCAGAGCACTTGAATTACAATATGCTGAAGGGTTATTATGGGATTTCTTGCCCAATGATGCCAAAAAACATTCTGCCTACTGCAGGTTTAATATAAGGAGGCTGTAAAGTTCATATGGGTCCAACCTTTTTCACATTATTGCATTATTGACAACCTTTTCTACTGCAAAATTGCCTCCCACTAGACTCCATTATATACAATTACATTTTCTCTGACTCATTCTTTGACAAATAGCTAGAGAACATTCGCTTTAGAGAAAATGTCTTAATGGTAGTGGTGGTGTATTGCCAGTCATTTTGTGGACATCAAAAAGCCATTTCTGGAAGAAAAACAATTTCCCCAATTGCAAATCCTAGGTCATAATTAGTTAAGACATGTATAACTAGTAAGTAAAGGAGACAAAAACAGTAATAATAGCATTGTTATTTGTGTAATGACAAGAAAAAAAAAAGCTACACACCACTTAAAATGTGCCATATTCAGGAAAATCAAGGAAATGGAGATGGGAGGAGGCACGGTAGAGAAGAAGATTGAAGATAGCCACCAAGAAGGCAGTGAAGGATTGGAGAGATGACTGGGGAATTGAAGAGGAGTGGAAGGTGATGAAGGACTTAGGAGGTTACAGTGTGGAGACAACAGGCAGTAGTGGATGAGGTCAATAGCTGAGAAACTGGAGTCAACTGGACCTGCAGTAAATCTGAGGCATGAGGTTACATTTACATTACATTTATTCATTAGCTTTTGTCCAAAGCGATGTACAAATGAGGTACAAACCGAGCCACAGTAGACCAAGGAGACGCATTGAAGAATAAGTGCCGCAACACTCAGATTAATATTCCTCCAGACACAAGTGCCACAAGGAAGCAGGTGTATGAAGTAACACAAATTACATAGAAAGAAGACATTTCTGAAAGAGAGAGCAAGATGAATAGTTACTCCCGGAAGAAGAAGGTCTTCAAGTGATTGTTGAAGATAGAGAGCGATTCTGCTGGTAAAATTGAGTAAGGTAACACACACAAAAGGAGAGCTTAGATTGAGATTTCCTGCCTCACAGTGATGGTAGGACCAGTCATTCATTTGCAGATTGTAGAGAATAAAAAGCCTCATAAACCTGAATGGGACGTTCAGGTAGGTGGGTGCTGTGCTAGAGGCTACTGTGTAGGACGGCCTGAACTTAATGAGAGCAGTGACAGGGAGTCAGTGGAGAGTAATGAAAAGTAACGTGACATGAGCTGTTTTCGGCCAGTTGAAGATCAGAGGTGCCGTCACATGTTGTACCATTTGCAGAGCTTTCACTGTGCATGCTGACAGCCCTGTCAGAGAGGCATTACAGTAGTTGAAGCATGAGATGATCAGAGCCTGTAAAAGGAGTTGGGATCACATAAGACCTGATCGTCGTTATGTTTTTTAGCGTGAGGTGACATGACCGCGTGATAGATGCAACATGCACGATGCTCAGATTTCTTTGTAGGCTTTGTTGGAGAGAGCAGGGCGGTGCTAACTTTGCACAGCAACTAGATTGTCGCGATGTCACAAGAACTCAGAATCCGAACTGGAGAGTATTGAAAGAAGAGCAAAGACTGACACTGAATGTGTTAAGTACGGCGATGTTTTCACCTTCAATTGGTGTCGCTTTCATTAGTCTGATTGACAGATAGTTCATCCAATCACCTGCCAAGTATTTTTTTGAAAAGTGCCTGCCCTTTTCCAAACAGTTTTCAATGACGGTTTCTCAGATGGTTCTGTGAAACAAACCATCTGACAGGGTCAGGTTATGGCGGTACTGAGTTGGATACTAATGTTGTGCTGAACAGGAGGACTGGCAAGGATCACCAAGAGTTCAGAGGAGTTTATAGATGGATTGAATTGAAGGTGGCATCCCATCATACATTTTGAGAAAGGCTGAGACACGCACAGAGACAATAGGGTTGTCTGGCGGGAAGGACAGATAGAGCTGGGTATCATCAGCATAGCACGTTAACAGATAATCAGACCAATTTGGAGGAAGTGTATTGAGAATAGAAAGTAAGTGCTGCTTGGTCTCTTTTCCTTGCCATGCCACTTTGAACGAGCGCCCTGTGAGATAGGGTTCAAATCAGAGTAGCCATGTACCCAAGATGCTTAGTTCGCATAGGAGGATTTGGTGGTTCACCTTGTAAAATGCAGCAGACAGGTCCATGAGATGAGAACTAGGGATGGAGACGATTAATAATCCAACATGTACCTCTTCTTTGTTTTCCCATATTTGATCTTTTTTTTATGGATTGTGAACACCAGGCCAAGACAGCAATTATTTTCTAGAAATTGTGTTTGTTGTATTATAATTAAGGACTATACAACAATGTGTTCACAACATCAGTTATTCTTTTTGGATAGAAAGAGTGTCTCCTACAGAGAGTGTTGCATTGTGGGTTGTTTGTAGCCTTCATGTTGCTGTGTGTCTTAGTTAAGAGTAAGTCGGTTCTAAATGTTTCATGAGCTTCTGAGGGCTTGACTAACATGTTTTACTGCTACCAAAAAAAAATATCCCTGATAAGTGAAAATGAGTGAATGACTGCTCTTGATAGGTCTTGTTCGAAACGAGTTAGGCCCTTCCTACTATATACAAATTCTACAGGGGTACATGTCTGTCGTTTTTCTTTGATTTGGAACCTGAAATCCAGCTGAGAACATTGTTCATCGGAGGTCTTTGAGCACCAACTTGGTTACAGCAATTCTCATTATTTCGTTTGTAATGAGCAGTGAAGCAAAACACTTTTTACAATTAATTATTGCAAATATCACAGTTCTCTTGTATTAAAGCCCCTTGTTGATTTTAGTAGTTTGAAATGTTACACTGGTATAAACATATACTTTATGTGTATGTAGAAAAGATTGCCTCCTCCTCGGCACTAAACTTTGACAACCACTTTGAATCTACTGAGGAAAAGGATGACAACAACTTAAGAGATACAACCACACAGAGGCAATTTAGGGCATGTGACAGGAAAGTAATATATAAAGTTACTGCTCCAATAGGGTAATAAGAAAAAATAAATCTTTAAATGAGTGCATACAGGGAGCTAGAGTAAGTCGAGGCTGCAGTGCAAACACAAACTCCCAAGAAGTTTAAGGCTTGAGGAAGACAGTAGGAGACAAACCTAAAGCTGGAGGGAGGGGGGGAGCCTCTCATCTCTGACTCTGCCTCAGGCCATCTCCCTCTGGGTTGCTGCACTTACAGTAGAGATACTGTATGGCTTCTGCTGTCTTGTGTTCACCCGGTGTGAATAGACCCAGATTTTCTACCCAATAGCCAGCCTAAATGCTTTTCCTCCCTAATAAAATTTTGTGCAAAGCCTACATTGTTTACATTCATGTTGGCTAGCTTACATCCTTCTTTTTCCCTGGCTTTTGCTGGCACATTTCTTGAAATGTTACTGCCACCAGCTTGTTCAGTGCCATTTGGCATCAGAGACCAATGCCTGCTCAGGGACGGCGTGTCAATATATACTCATTACATGCATCCTTTCAAAATAACCACTTTGTTAGTGTGAGGAAACGGTCATGATTGACTTTAACTTCACTGAATAACGACTCACGGGACTCACGGGACTGATGACATCGACGTTGGACTCGGGGAGAGATGTGAACCTGACCAAGCAGGACAACGGAATCATACGTTCTGCCACGTCGCTGGATCTGCTAAACGCAATTCAGAGGAAAAGGCGGACGTCAGATGCCCGATCATTAAGTAAGGCTGAGTGTCCATATAGCGTGCCAGGAGAGAGCGTATGTGGCTGCCTAGAGAAAAAGTGCTTCACCAGCGTCTTTTTGCTGACATCTGGGCAAAGTTAGCTATAAGATTGTGTGTTGCTAGAAGCTAAATGCTTGTGCTTTCAATACTCTAACTTAAATTAGGCCTTGCATGCCTCTCTCTCTCTCTCTCTCTGTCTCTCTCTCCCTTTCTTTTACTAACTTTCAGCACACATCCCTGCTGTTTTGACCTCTGTGTTATAAGTAAGTAAGCAGTATAAAAGTTTCATCTTAGTCAGGCGGAATTTAAATTCTCCTGCCTGGTGCTCATTTATCTACTCACTTTCACACCCCCACAGTCTCACCCCCACCTTCACGGGTGTTTTCCCCCCTTTTTTACCCAAAGTGGTGCCCCAAGGTGACTTTATTCCAAGTTAAATGCTATTTTTAAAGTGATTATTGATTATTTCTGATAGCCCCAAATTGATCTGAATACTCTTGTTGCACCTTCACAGCACCAATAAAAGCAGACAATAACAGACTGCACTTATGTTTAAAAAAATGCTACGAACAGGACCTTCAAATGATTATGAATAAAGAGACAGTGAAGCTTGTATGTTTTGTATGAACTCCCTCTTTGCCGAGCATTTACCCACATATCTTATATCTTATATGTTATATCTTTATTTTAGTAAAATGTTGACACCTCTGCTCGCGGTGCATCTGCTGTTCTATTATGAATCAAACTGACTCACTGATGTTAAAACATTTAAACATTACAGTATTTGTATTCCAGTGTTTCCTGGCTGCATTCAGTGCTGTCTGCCAGCAGAGGCAGGTGAGCAAAAGGATTTGTTTGCGACTGAAACTGTGTGTGTGTGTGTGTGCGTGTGTGCGTGTGTGTGTGTGTGTGTGTGTGTAAAGAAAGTAACTGCTGTGAAAGAGTCCCTCATCCCTTGTTCCCTCGGCCTCTTTCATCTTTAAACTTTCATAGGATCCCTTCTTTTCCTGTCTCACCTCCCATTACTCTTCTCCTCTGTCATCTTTAAACACTGCCACACACACACACACACACACACACACACCCTGCCATGCCAACAGTCCGTGTAGCTTATTCCTCCCTTTGGTGATATTGGATTGTTGGGCACCCCGCCTTCGCCCAATGTCAGCTGGGATCGGCTCCAGCACCCCCCGCAACCCTGAATAGTATAAACGGTTACGCATAATGGACGGATGGATGGGTTCTTAAGCATTTCAGGAAATATGTTTAGTGATTAATGATTCGTTTTCTTACCGAGAGTCAGACGAGAAGCTCAATACCACTCTCATACTGTATAACAAGGGGAAACAGCTAGCCTGACTCTAAAAATATAAAATCGATAAAATCTGCTTAGGAAGCCTCTCTTTTTTTATAGCAGGGGTTCCCAAACCTTTTGGGGCCAGGGACCCCTAATGGGGGGGAGGGGATTTTCCTAGGACCCCCTCATAATCGTAACACCAATTAAGCATTCGTACTCTTGGATGCCGTTGGAACTATTTGTATTGTAAAACTTTTCAACTTTAAAGGTCCCATATTGTACAAAGTGAGATTTTCAGGTCTTTTATATTGTAAAGCAGGTTTAAGTGCTATATAAATACTGTTAAACTATCAAAACGCTCAATATACGGAGAAACACACACAGCCTGTATTTGAAACAAGCCGTTAGGATTTCTGTCCATTTGTGATGTCACAAATATACAATATTTAGACCATTACACGGTTTTAAACGTAAACATTCTAAATGTGTCCCAGTTTATTTCCTGTTGCAGTGTATGTGAATAACATCAGCTGACAGGAAGTAAACATGGACCCAAACTGTTGTCTAGCGACGCAATTCTGTTGCAATTCCATTGAAATGCACTAAAACGGAGCATTTCAGACAAGAGGGTGAATACAGGTATATTCAGGCAGACAGTACGAGGAAAATAAAGTGTTTTTTGAACATTACAGCACGTAAACATGTTATAGTAGAAACACAAAATACAAGTATGAACCTGAAAATGAGCACAATATGGGACCTTTAATCACTATGAAACTAAATACCAGTTTCATAGTGATAAACAGAAACACATTTAAATTTGAATCATATTAATACCACAATAGACTTTTAAAGAGAGGTTGATTTTATTCAAATTGCATTTCGACTCAACTACACAGCATTTACTTTTCAAGTAATTGATCTTGAAAGCTTTTAGAAAATGAACAGTGGTAAGACTGGCATAGTCCTGATAAATCTAAACGTTTAAATTTACCAGTCTAAAGCTGACTTTCACTAAGTGCTTCAACTTAAAAATAATGAACTTATTGTAGTGTGTCACTATCATATCAGAGTTTCTATTGGAGTAATGGACACGATATGCTTGTTTTATTGGTGCAAATGGTCCCCTTCTGTAGATATGCACTTTTGAATGATACAGAACAATTTTATAATTCATAGCAAATTATTTCACAGGAAGGCACGGACCCCACTTTGAGAATCCCTGCTTTATAGGATAAAAGAGCATGTTTTTCTTTCATTGTGCTGATGAGTTTTAAATCACAGTGGGTGCTATCTAAGGAACAATAAGTTCCTTGATTGTACTTGTTCCTCCAATAATTAAAACGTATCCAAACAGTGCTTCAAGTAGTTTTTGAGACTTACTAACTTTACTTTTCTGGTCATTGAGTGTGTGTTTGTTGTGAATAACGTCTATGTACATTTATAAGGTTATGATATTATGAGCGAACCAGTAGTCCTAGCTTGCAAACTGGCCTCCTCTCCCAAATAATTTGACTCCTTAATCATCCCCCGGCAAGAAATCATGAACCGGGATGCTTATCAGAGGGACACATTGCAGAAGTGGACACCAACTGCCAACTCTGCAATCTTCATTCTTGTTGATTTGCGCTGGAACTGGTTACAAAATATTCAATTGTTGTTGGAATTTTTTTCTTTTTTTTCATATTTTGATATATTAAGGGTACATCTTGCCTGAAACAGTTCTGACCAAGCAGTTATTTGTTTGTGCCATCAGAATTTCAATCAAGCCAGACCCATGTGGACCCCAGAGGAGACTGAAGAGCTCAGAGGCTGCAAAATTTACTAGGTAGGCTTTGCATTCCTGCACAGACACTCTTTCTGTCCTCCCAGGAATACCCATCTTAATGCGCCCCCAGCATCTTATGCAATAGTCTTCCATTGACAGCAACCATCACTTCACCCAAGGCTTCAGATGCAACACCAACCAGCATCTCCAGACTCTCCTGCCCACAAGCTGCTATTCAGTCTAACGGCTGAACGGCATAGTAAGAGTCCAACACTCTCCTGTCTGATGATAGAGTACAAACTGGCCCCTCAATCTCTACAATTTGCTTACATGACAAAATTGTCAGGATAAGATATTGTTCTTTCTGACAGATAGGAGGCAGTTTAATCACCAGGACCCCTTCTGGCCCAAAAAGGTTTTGGATTCTTATCATTTCCTCCAGACACCAAGGTCCGTATCACCCGCCACTTAAGTAGTTTGATGGACATGGACTTGACTTTTGATAGAAAACAACTTATCATCACAAAAAGATGACAAAATGGGTTGTGCAATGGAGTGGGAGTGCGCTTAAATGGCCTATTTGTGTGGCACCATGCTGCTACTATGCCGGATATGACAGATTTAAAAAAACACAAAATTGATTCACCTATTTATCACTTTTTTTTTTACGATTTTGAAATTGATTTTTTAATGCCAGAATCGATATAAGTGCTTCATTTGAGTCTATGCAGGGGTAGAAGAAAGTTGTTTCAACTTTTTGCCTGCCATTTTTGCGAGGAAAAAAGTGGTGAGAAGTGGCACAACAACACTTTCCCCTCTCACACTGTATTAGTAACCATGCTGGCAACAGAAGTCATTATGTTCTCTGTCTTTGTTTCTGACTGTTAAATCAATCGGAGGTCCTGCGTCAGACTGTACATGTTCCACTACGTCAGCCATGTTATAGATGCCTTCATTATTGTGCTTTGAAAAGCACATTTTCCACACATGAGGACACACACAACCAATTGATCCAACGCTGATACTATTGGAGCTTGTAATAAAGGACTAATGCTGCTGATACAGAATGAGTTTTTCGTTAATCTTAAAATTTCAAGTACTGGCCAATGTTGTCCTCATTAAACGACTCCTTCCTCTTGTTCAATGTGATATGGAAATTCTTAATAACCCCAAAAGACTCTTTCAGTCATATCGCCGTGTATAAAAAAAAAACCCAAAATGAGAACAAAGCTAATAAAACATCTGGCCTCACTGCTGTGGCTGATCCTCACTGGCCTGCCATCTGTCCATTTATTTCTGTCATGAACAGAGGACTACAGAACAAAGCACAACTGTGCAGCCTTGCAGAACCGGGCTGACCTACTGGGCCCAGTTTCTGATGTTTAAGCACTATGATTATCAAAGTTGCTCCAAAAGTACCAGATAAAGCAGGAGTTTTTTTAGCTCTCACTAACAACTACAGAGGAGGGCAACAGAACAGAAAGTAGTCCTGCAGCAAGCTTAATGGCCATAAAGAACTGGCACTGAGGAGAAAAAAAGTAGATGTAACACAATATAGATTTTCTCCAGAATATAATAAGAGCAGCAATACCCTCGGACTTTAGCTGTTTGCTACAGAAAATCATGACAATAAACCAGTCTCATTTTCCAGTGAGCTTGGGTACCCCACTATAGAGTTTGCAATAATTAGGCGGTGCAGTGTCAAGTTAGTTTAGGAAATATGTAAATGCATGAAGAACAAGGACACGATAAATAAGGAATAATATGAATATCCACAATAAGAGAAAGAGCAATTAAAGTGATATTCTACCTAAAATCAAACTTCTGAGAACACTTCTTCCCTTGTAACTTTAAAAAAAAGGAAAGTTTGTTGTTCGCTTCTTCACAGAGAACGGAGGTTGTGATCAGCTTGAATTCACCGCAGTAAAGATGGACTCCAAATATGTTTTGGTTTACTCATCTAAACATCCACAAAACCACTAATGTAGCATAATCAATTTCTTCTCTGTCCGTCCTTGTGTCTTCCAAAATATGGCTTTCATCTACTGTAGGGCCGCATGAATGTCCCTCTGGCGTACAAGCAGGCATGTGCATTGGTTTGTGCACCTTTGATACCTCCTACTCTTCTGATGGTCAGAACCACTCTATACTACACACTAATGGGTGTGTAAAGGTCACTCATTATAGGCATTAAGACAAAGCAAAACAAGATAATGCAAATCCGATGTACACCACAATGTTGCGTTGAGGTCAGGGACAGTGCACGTGGACTGGTAGATTGGATGGCGGGTCAAGTATTTTCTCAGTTGGCATGTGGTTCCGCCGGGGTTGTGCCTTGGGACCAATTCAGTTTTTCTTGGACCAAATCTCGAGGCGCAGCTGAGATGTGCAGAGTGTCAAGTATGGGGACCATGGGATTGCATCTCTGCTTTTAGTGGGTGAGGAGATTCAGCTGGCCTCTTCAGATTGTGACGGTTTTGCAGCTGAGTGTGTGAAGCGGTGGGAGATGAGGGTCAGCACCTCCAAGTCTGAGGTCTTGGCACTCTGTTGGAAAACAGTGGATTGCTCCCTCCAGGTTGGGAGTGAGCCACTTGCTCTTGTGAAGGAGTTTAAGGATCTTGGGGTCTGGTTCAAGACAAGCAGAACGACAGGCGGTTTGGTTCAGCGTCTGCTGAAATGTGGATGCTTTACCGGACTGAGGAGGCTGAGCCTGAAGACAAATCTCCCAATTTCTAAATCAGTTAATCTATCTTCCAAACTCACCTATGGTGATGAGGTTTGGGTAATGACAAAAGAACTGGAGTGCGTGTAGAGGAAGCCGAAATTAGTTTGCTGGATTCACCCTTAGAAATAGGACAAGATGCTCAGACATCTGGAAGGAGCTTGGAGTAGAACCGGTAAATCAGGCAATTGATTTGGATGCATCCTGGTCTCCTCCTCCCCGCGGAGGTGTTCCATGCCCATCCAACTGGGAGGAGACCGCGGGGCAGACCCAGAATATATATGAGGGATAACATATCCCAGCTGGCCTGGGAGCGCCTCGGGATCCCCAGGAAGAGCTGCAGTACTTGGGAGAAAGATGTATGGGCTACCTTGCTTAGCTTGCTGCCACTGCGACTCGGACTTGAATAAGTGGCAGAAAATGAATAGATAGATGGATGCGGGCCTCCAGTTTCACGCTTGTGAACAGACTGGAACAGCCGTTAATGCCACAGCGGCGTATTTTTGCTGGACTACATCGTCTAGCTGGGCTGTGTTGATCCTGATGTTATCCACATCCTGTTATGGATATTTCGCCTACTCTGCCTGTTATCTGGAGAGCCTCTTAATAGGAGAGGCAGTCTTGATCAATAACGTAACACATCCCCAGCTGCTTTAATGACAGAACTATAATAATCACTGACAAGTTTCACATTCAGGTTAATTGTTATTTTGTAAGAACACAGAAACTAAATTTGATGGTGTAAGAGACATATTTCTTATTTTTTCAAGATGATGGAACAAATGATGACCCGATGACACCGGCTGGTGGTTTTATAGTGAACAATTTAAACTGTAGGAGTTTTGTTAACTTCTTTTCTGCTGAAAATTGGCGAGTGTACAGAATGAAGCAGATGGTGGTTGTTTAGTTTATTGCTTCGTCACATACAATAGATTGTACGGTAGATTTTTTAGCAACAACTAATGAAATCCCTCGAACCAATCAACCAACTCCCTATTCAACTCAGTTCAACAGAGCAGAACAGATTTGATTTGACACACTGTAAAACTCATACAGTCTCCACACCATCACTTTCTCATCTGAAAAGAAAACATAATTTAACTTTCTCAAACAATTACACTCTGGGGTGCTTCTACAATGGAGAGTGAAGAACAGACCTCGGGGGACTGATGCAGCAGTTTTATGTTTGTTTATCTACGCCATGCTTTATCACAGTTTACATCACATTGTTGCAGTGGTATTTCACTTTGGTTGCCTGCAGCACACGTACAGTCTGCAAAAAATATGGTCCGCCGGCTGAGATGTCATCGATTTTAATTTGATATCGCTCTGTAAAAAGTCACGCTGCTTTTCTCACATGCACATAAACTGTATAGGAGTGGACTTTAAGCATGATTGTTTTCTGTATTTATGGCTGTTATTTTGTGCATTTTCTGTAACTGATAACAACTCAGCCCCAACACACACACACACACACACACACACACACACACACACACACACACACACACACACACACACACACACACACACATTTTTGTAAAAGCAGTGGTGCCTACAGATTTCTGAAGCAGCCGAACTGCTCTTTGTCTCTATTCACACCTTGGGTGATCTGATCACAGGTGGACAGCTCTAAGTACAGGCATAGACGAACTTTAAGGTTGGGGGTTCACAAAAAAAAATCTAGAGGGAATATAATGTGTAGCCTAAAACAGAGGCTTTACACGAAACTTAATTATCAGGCACCAGCAGGTCCATTTTTATATCCCAACTAATAGGCTATGCCCAATGAGTGATGCAATATCTCTCAGAATTACCACAGAAATCGAACTCACACAAACCGTAAAGCCTTGCTCGTTAACTTACAGTAGGTTACCCCGCAGCATGTTAAACACAGAGAGGTCTAGTGTATAGGGATGCTGTGTGTACAGTCCTTACTGAATGCGACGCGAGTGACAAAATCAGTTTGATTGCATTGTTTCCTGATGTAATGTCCTAACTGGCTGTGAGCGATGCAGCACTGTGCAGGGCGACGTTTGGAGTTGAACTTTTGCCGTACGCCCTGTTTCTATTTATTCCTGTCGCTCGCGTTGAAAGCATCGCAACAGACGAGGAACGGCTGATTCGTGAAGTTGAAATGAGAAGTTTTGTATCTATACGATACCTCCTTATTTCACTACAAAAACCTAAATAAGGGGCAGCTGACTGGGTGGAGATTGCCTGAAAGTTTCCTACTTGCTGTTGGCTATATTGTATGTCATTTCCAGTAAATATCACAATATAAAATGTGCGTTTTAGCAGTGTGTATGCGAATGTGTCCTGGACCACATTGAAGGACCACCTATTCAACTGAAGGTCCTATGCATAAGTGGAAGTACAGTACGTGCTCATTTGTGCGACAACGGCGTCATATTTAAGTGCGACAACATGACACAACAACAGGCAAAATGGATAGTTATATTACGTCAAACATCTTGGGCAATTTGGTTTGCCTGGAACTGTAGACTGTATATAAGAAGTGGGCGTAGTCACCATGACGTCACCCATTGACTATGAAGCCTCGAGTTTGGCATTTTGGCCGTTGACATCAGGTTTTTTTGCAACTAGATTTGCCATGAGAGGGTAGAACTAAGTACAACTGAACGCTGAATGAGACATTTTTAGGTGACCAAAATGTTACAACTAACTTTCATGAACTGAAAACACACTGTGAAAGGAATCCAATTTTAAACAGGGACAACTCACAGACCGGACAACGCCGTGGTAGCGACCTGTCAATCACAAGGTAGCCACGCCCTAAAACATACTTTATGGTCTATTTGACTCTAAATGGGATAATTTACTAAATGAACATCATACTGTATTAAAGAAGACTTGAAACTAGTGATTGAGACCATAAACTCATGTTTACAATGTTCACTGAGGTAATAAATCAAGTGAGAAGTAGGCTCATTTTCTCATAGACTTCTATACAATCAGACTTCTTTTTGAAACCAGAGGAGTCGCCCCCTGCTGGCTATTAGAAAGAATGCAAGTTTAAGACACTTCCTCATTGGCTTCACTTTTCAGACCCGGAGGCTGCCGCCTGCCTGGAACAAGCCTAGGAATAGACCCTGTCTGTATTTCTTCTTCTTCTTCTTCTTCTTCTAATTTTCGGCAAACTAGGCACAGGAAGTGTATTATTGTCTTCCCGCCAGTTAAAAACAACAATGCATTTTGTCTTTGCAAACAGATATTACGTAGGCTACGTGTTTATTTGCATATAGAGCAGGGAAGTGAGATCCGATCACAAGTGGTCGCTCATGTGTAGGTGCATTCTAATGCCAGGTGTGAACTGACGCACCTAGAGCTGTCCACTTGTGATTGGATCACCCGAGACGCATGTTAATACCAGGTGTGAACAGGGCCTTTGACTGCTTTTGGAAGACTATAAGAATGTAAATAAACTAAAACAAAAGCTTGGAATCAAAAGTTTGAATTCACTCTTGATGAACACTGCCTGGATGATCGGGGCAATCGGGGTACTTGACACAGGAAAAACTAGAGCTAAGATATATCACCTACCATACGCCCAGCATGCTGCCTTGCCCATGGGGCTCTGGTATCGATCAGGCTCTCTGTTTTACCACGCTACTCAAACCTCAATCGTCTCTCTCTTCCTCTATGTGTCACTCTCTCTTTCTCTCCCCTCTCCCTCTCTCTCAATGCCCCATTAGTGCTGTGAACAGCCGTCAGGGATGCCCAGGGCTGCTGGGTAAAACACTGAACAGAGCTGACAGGAGAGGGAGAGGGCAAGAGAAGAAATGTACTAGAGTGATGAGAGCAGAGAGAGAGAAGTCAGGTAAACTGGATGGAGGCATCGTCTTGCCATGACGACGTTGAAAAGTGGTGAAGCGATATATCAACACAAACGCTGTATACTGTACTGTCCAGTATACACTGTATCTATAGGTAGAGATTGAGAGTTTCAGTTCTTTGGGAAATTTTGGATGTGAACTTTCTCTGTAACTTTTTCTGCTAGGCTGCCTTCACTTTTTCTTTTTCTTTTTCTAGTTTTTACTCTGACAACTCACTCAGACTACTTTAAATTGATGTAGTGGGTTAGACAGGTCAGAAAGTGTTTTGTCAATGTGGGTCTGCTTTTTGTAAGACAGATTTGACTTTTTCCTTCTTTCCTCTCTCAATCATTTAACTACTTTATCTTCTTCTCCCTCTAAATTGTTCTTATTTCCTTTTTTCCTTCCTTCCTTCCTTATCACCATCATAATAACCTTTACAGTATAAACTGCTTTCTGTCATTCTTTCCTCTGAATAACTTTGTTCATATCAGGGCTGTCAAGCCATTCAAAAAGTTAATCGCAAATGAATCACACATTTCTTTTATCTGTTCAAAATGTACCTTAAAGGGAGATTTGTCAAGTATTTAATACTCTTATCAGCATGGAAGTGGACAAATATTCTCGTTTTATGCAAATGTATGTATATATTTATTATTGTAAATCAATTAACAACACAAAACAATGACAAATATTGTCCAGAAACCCTCACAGGTACTGCATTTAGCATAAAAAATATGCTCAAATCATAACATGTCAAACTGCAGCCCAACAGGCAACAACAGCTGTCAGTGTGTCAGTGTGCTGACTTGACTATGACTTGCCCCAAAACTGCATGTGATTATCATAAAGTGGGCATGTCTGTAAAGGGGAGACTCGTGGGTACCCATAGAACCCATTTACATTCACATATCTTGAGGTCAGAGGTCAAGGGACCCCTTTGAAAATGGCCATTCCAAGATAGCTTGCTATTGGTCAACAATGCAAATTTGCATGTGAAAGTTCACCAAAGTTGACCTTGACGCAAAAAATGTGCTAGCCAACCAGATTTACTAGCCGACCCGATGGCCGAGCAATTCCAGAGGAATTAAATGACTTTGCCGCAAAATGTCTCCATTTTAAATACTGTTTCTGAATAGGTAATATACATCTGTACTCATGAGGGATGGCTACAGGACCTATAGACCCTTTCTGAGGGAGTGGGAGGAGGGAAAAGGACACCTCAGCATTGATGCATGACCGTTTATGAATAATACCTGAGTTTGTGTCCATGTGCATGTATCTGCATGCTAATAAGCAAAGCTTATGTGCATATTTGATGTGTAATCACCTGATCCAACTTTTTCACCTTTGAATGTTAATCTTTTTTCATTTTTTTTTTTTTTTTTCTTTTTTTACTGATATCGCTTCAAATGTCAGTTTTGCCGCTTGCTGACTTTCAAGTTTGAAAGAAAAAGACCGGAATAAAAAATAATTAAATAAGCGTGACTGAAATTTTAGTTTGACAGGTTTCTTCTCACTCTTTGGCCTTTTGCGTGCTCCCAACATGAAAGACTTCCATTTCACCCATGAAAGATCAACAATTTGAAAGAGATAGCTTATTCATTTTCCATTACGTAGTTCAACATTCAGTGCAGACAGCTCACCTTTCCCATCAAAGGGGAAGAGAAGCATACAGCCACCTTTGACAAAAATCTGGTCAGTAATGAGTTTGCACATAAGGACGGAGTGTCAGAGCCTGAACTCTCTCAGCACTGAAGGCAGATGCTGCACTGTGTGACCAAGAAGGAGAATATGGCTGGTTCTATCCTTAGCACAAACAGGAAGAGACGGATCATTCATCCATAACGCCCACCACAACTAGTGAAGTGCTCTTAAGCAAAATATTGTTCTATAGGTGTGAGTGTAATAGTCCACGAAGAACTTTGATCCAAAGTGTGTTAACAGGGTGAAAAACAAGTTTCATTTGCCAAGTGTCAAGTAGAAAGTAATGTTCGTAGCAAAGCAGCAGCTTTATTGAGCCGTTACCTTACTTGCACAATGGTGTATGTTAACATTTAAAAACTGCCATCAGTCAATCTGGTTATGTTTTGTTTTCTACGTGAATCTGGTGTTTAATAAAAATAGAAAAATTAAACAATAAATCCTCTATAAATATACATTAAGCCTGCATAACCATGGGTGCTGTTGCCTTTGGAACTTGAATTGTGACTGTCATTTCCCATGTGTACTTGCATGAATATTTCAGTGACTCTCAACCAGGTGTACCCCAGTGTAATTCCAATACTAGTCCCTCAGATGCATTGGAGCAGGAGACACCGTCGCGTTTATTGATCTTCCGCTTGCTTCAGCTCAGCAGCACGGGCAGTGGGTTCATAATCTGTCCCACGTGTGTGTATTGCACATGCACACATAAGGTATCTTTCAAAGTACCCCATGGCAACTGCAGGAGTATCCCCAGAGGTAGAGGTCTGGTAGACAATCACCAAGCTATAGCACACGTGTGCTTTTTCATGTAAGTACATATGACAAGTTCCAGAGGTCCAAATATAAAGGAAGCTCCATACAAACACCAACATATCACAAAGAGGAGGATTCTTAGCAACCTCTGAAATAACGTTGACACAATTACATCATAATGACTCTGTGGACACCCAGATGAACAGGCTGTTCTCGTACACCGTTCATAGCTATACCTATTTGAAAGGTAATGCACTGTAATTCGTATGTTTCCCACAAAATCAATTTGTATGTAATCCATGTAATCGGAAACCAGGAAGTATAAAGAGGGAGGGTGCCGGGGTGGATGGGTGAGTCAAAAAACACCGGACTTTTGCGCATGAGACAGGTGTTCGTAACCCATGTGAAACCAGAACTCAACGTTGATGTATTTGTCACGTAACTTAACGTACTTAATTTATACCATTTCCATTATTTCAATCCAAACCACAATCTTTTCCAAAACAAAAAACGAAATAGTTCTGTTGCCTAAACCTAACTAACTGGTTTTCTTGACTAAATCTAACCAAGTCTATCTTTTCCTAAACCTAACTTAGTGGTTTTGTTGCCTAAACCTAACCAAGTCAGTCTTTTCCTAAACCTAACCAAGTTTATCTATTCCTAAACCTAACCAAGTTGATCTATTCCTAAACCTAACCAAGTCGATCTTTTCGTAAACCTAACTAAGTTGATCTATTCCTAAACCTAACAAACTGGTTTTGTTGTCTAAACCTAACCAAGTCAATCTTTTCCTAAACCTAACTAAGCAGTTTTGTTGCCTAAACCTAACCAAGTCAATCTTTTCCTCAACCTAACAGGTTTTGTTGCTTAATCCTCACCAAGTCAATCTTTTCCTAAACCTAACTAAGTAGTTTTGTTGCCTAAACCTAACCAAGTTGTTTCCTATGAAGACGGAATTATATTTTGAAAAAATTATACATGCAACGAGCCTATATTGACACATGTGTCATGTGTTGCTGGACATTCGCAGGAAAACGCACGCAAAATGAGGAATAACTTTTCGTGAAATGTCATACGAACCGTTGTATGAGGTTACGTTGAGATTAATGACATTCTTTTAAGGTAAACTGTCCTTTTAAAACAGAATGACCCTAATTTGCACCTTTTTAACTGAACAGTTAAATTACAACAAACAGCAAATAAAAGAAGTTCATCAGATGTCTTAAAGATTATAGTCAAGGAAGAACTTCCATCACATGAGAGGTGAACACTGTGATATCCAATCTTAATCGAAAAGTCAATATCCACCTGATCAGTCTTCTAGAAGTGATTTCCTTTTTCCGTCCTCTATTTGCGTGTCAGAAACATTCATAATTCTAATAAAGTCACCTTATTTAACTTCCCATGGAGTACATTTCAGATGTTTACCTGAGAGAAACATTATTACATTTCCTTCAATGTTACCCTGTTAAAATAAATAACAATAATAATAATGGCCTGTTTAACCATAATAATGTTCAGAAAATGATGCCATCCTTTCTCCTTCACTTCAAACACTCTCACACCTTGAGTACAAACAATCTTTCATTATAGAGGAATAACACACTGAGTGGCATTCTTTCAGAGGGAATAAGCTCTTCATATAGGAAAAAAAACATATTATGACTTTATTATTGTACAGTAAGGGCACATTTCCATTTGAGACTATCTGTGCTCTTGGGCTATTGGCGGGGAGTGGGGTAATAAAAGTGATAAAACCTCTGCAGTACAGCAGCTGGTGTGAACATTGTTTTCCTCCGTGGAAAATAAGCTTTGTAATTTCAACAATAACAAGTCCCTGAAAGTAAACAAAGGTTATGTGTGGGTAAAAATCTAAATCATGTATGCTCAGTTCATAAAATTTCTTTTTGTGCAACTTTAATTGTGCCGTCGCATTTACTCTCCCAAGTCCATTTTCTCGCAGGCTCATAGTTTGTTTCCTCGACATCTTCAGAAGAATAGCTCTCTCTGACACCTGCGGGAGCACATTGCCTTGGCTAGCTGATGCATGATTCAATATAGTCACAAGATATGAGGTGTAATTTATAATCAAGTTATTCTTGAGGGCTCAGCCTCCCTGTGGAGAAATGCACGCCATTAATGATCCCTTATGCACAATGCAATGCAAGTAGTATTTAGCAAAACACAAAAGGGCAACACAATAAGGTTCACAAAAATGTGAGTAGTTACTGGGGAACGATGAGGATTTAAATGCTAGTGAACTATTAGTTAATGAGTCGGCTTATTATTAACACGGTTTGTTTCCGTGTAACATATTGGCGGATGCCTCTCTCATTCAGCAGCCTTGTTACACTACGTTGTTCGTCATCCCGTCATCTACCGTTTTTTTACCGCAGACGGCCAGCAGCTCCCGCCGCACCTCAGCTCCTCGCCATACATCCACACACGTATCTCTGTGCTCTCAGAAGGAGGAAGAAGGCGTGGTCATGCGCCATCAGTTAAGTGGTGGACACACTACCTGCGTCAAGAGTGTGTGGCGGCTGCGTGGCGTGTTGTTTTTTATTTTGGCGTCCATGTTAACAGGTTAGAGTGGACACACTGCCCGCATGAGATGCGCGTCTATTTCACGAGGCTTTTATTCTGAAATATGAGCAGTCAGTGCTGTGGAACACGCAGTCACTTTGAGAGCTCCAAGAATTGAAGTTTGGGGTTTAAATCAACACTTCCTGCTTTCATTTCAAAATAAAAGCCCTAAAGCGGGTTTTCTTTGCACAGAATTCCTTCATTTGTTAGCACAAGGCTTTTATTTTGAAATATGTGCCGGAGAGTTCTAGAACACAGAGTGACTTGGAAAGCTCAATGAATGAATACAGTACGGAGTTTTAACTGTGGATTATTACTATTATTTACTAATTACCACACGTTTCTGAACCTTTCTCTGTCTAAAATAAATATAAATTATATTTATCATGAAGTTAAATGGCCATTAAAAGTCAAACTCTATGGAGAAAGAAAGGGCAGACAGCAGCAGCAGAAACACAGCCGACACGCAGCCAACACGCAGCCGACACGCAGCTAGTGTGAACACCAGACTCGTGCATCACGCAGCCACCACGCGACGCAGCCGCCACGCGCTCCTGACGTTGGTAGTGTGCCCACCACTTTACACTGTGCATGTGTTATACCCTGTGGTCTCAATGCTCAGGCTGATTGGATGTCATTCTTAAAAAAATTCCTGAATCCGGATCATGATCCGGATCGCCATCAAAATCGAATGGATTGTTCGTTGTGCCACACTTCACCCCTTCAAAAAATTAGACGGACGGACGGACAGACCAACGACGATAATGATGTGTTCATGAATATATGTGACTTGACCATACTGACCACTTTCATGAGTCGTTCCTGTTCAGCTCTGAATCAGCTGCTGAGAGGCACAAAACTAGTAACGACTCATTAATTACTGATTACTTAAACATTAGTTACTGTTTTTGTGTGGGGGGGGGGGGGGGGGGGGGGGGGGGGGGGGGGGGGGGGG
>CAKAOH010019611.1:119972-136847 GCA_916701665.1 Sebastiscus tertius
CTCATTAGCTAATGGTTCACTAGCCGTTTAGTTCCTCATTCGTTCCGCAGTAACTACTCACATGTTTGTGAACCTTATTGTAAAGTGTTACCCCCCCCCAAAAAAAGACATAATGAATGTTTTATTGTGCCTTCTGCAGAAGATAATGAAGTTTATAGCGGAAGCAGTGAATTCACACACTGTTGTTGAAACTGTATCCTTACCATGGCACAGCGTGAAGGGCCTCTTCATCCCACACACACACACACACACACTTAACCTAACAGTGCCAGACCTCACAGACAAACGAGCGGCGGGTAAACATGTGAAATGGAATTCTAATTTGAGGGGTTTTTAACCCAGGAGTCCTCCCCACCAGCTCCCCAACTGACACCATGATGAATGGCTTTGTGCTTGCTCGATGTGGTTGTCTATATGTGTGTGTGTGTGTGTGTGTGTGTGTGTGTGTGTGTGTGTGTGTGTGTGTGTGTGTGTATGTGTGTAATTGTGTGTCTGTAACAAGGTTCAAGGCGCATAAGTTGTCAACCAGCCCCCTCCTCCCATTAAGCTGCCTGTAGATAATTAAACCTAGTTTTGAAGAGAGGTCGTGCTATTATTTATTTACTTGTTTGTCTCGTATGATACATGAGAAGAGAGAAAATAAGACGGAGGCTCGGGGTGGATTTTGCCAAGCGTGGCATATTCAGGGCCATGCTCCCAGTTAATGGAATAAGGGAATGAGGAGAAGTCATACGCTTTCATATATGTTCTGTGTGTGCATCACGTCTGCATTTCTAGCTGTGTACACACAGTACGTAGTACGGAGTTTTGGACATTGATTAATTATTGTCTGTAAGTAATATTAAAACCTGGGACTCGCTGTTGTCCTGCTAAACAGTGACGATGGCCTCGACCTTGAGCCTGAATCAGAAACAAACTTGGCTTGCAAGCCCAACTGCGGCAAAAAAAACTGCTAGTTTAGCATTGTAAACCTCCACTCTCCTCCAATATCAGACAGGTCTTTCTGAGAAATGGTCTCTCGAGGGTTGTCTATAGGAAGGATCATGCCAAGACTGAGTCTTAGCAAATTTTAATTATAAAACGAATGGGAAAAGGAACAAAAATTATAACGTCAGCCCCCAAAAGACACTATGTTTACGTCCAGGTGACAAAGCTTTCTAGCAGCCATAGCAATTGTGCGTCCTCTACATCAACAGCAAAGGAGGACGTTAGATGACGTTATTATAGAGACACAAAGCCCGCAGAGGGAAGAGGTCGGGTGGATGGATGGGTCAACAAAGAGCTGGACTTTGTTTCCTACCGACGGGACATAACATGGCTACTTTGGGGACTAACATCATCACACATGAATACAATTGGGCTCATTGGATCCACAAGAGTCTCAGCTTTACAGTGATACCCAATTTATATAATTCTTAAACTGTGTAGGGACCCCCAGTACGCAGAAATATTCAAATACACCATTTTAGTATAGGCGAAAATAACACATTTATACTGCATTCAAAGAACTGCATGGTTTTTGCCCCAAACTGCATGTGATTATCATAAAGTGTGCATGTAAAGGGGAGACTCGTGGGTACCCATAGAACCCATTTTCATTCACATATCTTAAGGTCAGAGGTCAAGGGACCCCTTTGAAAATCCGCCATGCCAGTTTTTCCTCACCAAAATGTAGTGTAACTTCATAGCGCTATTTAGCGATCTTCCTGTCAAGCTAGTGCTCTATCTTGAAAACTCAGCCCGCAACAACCTCCGAAAGACAGAGTAGCGGTATTGTATGTATGTTCAGCTGATATTCTCCTCCAATTCCAAAAGTGCTAACCTTAACCTAACCTTTCTAGTGTGAAATTTTAGGAATAGCTTTGCCAAAGCAACACACGTGTTAATTCCAGCTTGTTATAGGGCATTATTGACACTGAAACAGGAACCTGCTCTTATTTAAATCCTCACACATTTTTTATGCTAGGCTTCCAATTTATTTTACCAACGACTGGTGATTTCTTCTATTCTTATTGAACTGTTGCTCAGAGATACCTCTTTGTTTCTGCCTGCCCTTTCAATTCATCAAGTCTGATTGGACCATTGTACGGTGGTTTTGTTCTCCAGGTACAAAACAAACCCTTCATACAAAAACAAAATCTACTTTTTTTTAAAGAGGAACGTTCTACAACCTAAAAGATTGAAAGACCCAATCAAGCTTTTGTGGGCAGGCGATTCCATACCCTTGAACAGCATTGTATAGAACAACATTTGATGAGAAATAAAGATTTCATCAGCAAGATAATTGCACAAGCACAATCCTATTCTCCAATCACAATCCTTGCCTGAGCCGAGCCCACCAATCAAAGGTCACGGGGCTGTCAGGGATATTTCCCCTTTCTTATTGACTTTTTCTGAGATTACATAACAGCAAAGAGAACACAGTGTAGAAAACCAAGTACAGCTAATTATCAAACCCATTACTGTAATCCCTACAAGAACTATTATTAAAACTGACTTTGATCCCTGGAGGCCTACATAAGACCACCTCATCAATTCACTTGTCTCAATTCCTCCGAGTGTCTCAGACAGAAGATCAAAAACCCTCCAACGTACTGTAGATTCATTATAGTGACCCCAGACTGTTAATATGGTGTGATGTTGCCTCCACAATGGGCATCCATAAGGGACAGCCTTGTGCTGAAGTGTTCCTTTGTGTCTCCACTGAACTGTATGTTTAATACTCGGCTCCCACCCAGGGGAGAGATGCAACCAATTAAAAGAAACCTTGAATGGGAGTAGCTCTCGGGGAGGAGTACACGTCAGTCTGTGACGGGTGGACAAGGGTTCTATGTTGAGTTTCAGTACATGTGTGTGTGTGTTTTCTGGTGGAAAAAGAGCTATAAAGAGAGAGGTTATTGTGTCGGAGTGTTTGCACATGGGATCTTTCGCCGCATCTGTGCCGGCTGTTCAGACAAAAGGAACATGATCAGAGCGAGGGGGTGGAAAAAACATCAAAATGGGACATAAACTTCAAGCTCCTGTCACTGTTATTTAAAAATAGCTCTCCGTGCGCATTTTCAGGGCTGATGTACCTGTCACTCGCTCTGTGACAGTGAGTAATGAGCTCCACTCACCTCTGCATTTCATTTACTGGACAGAGCATCCTTTCAGCGCCATTTCAAGTTTCGCAGTTGGTTTTATGACCAGTTAAATCTACAATAACAGCCACGAGTCTTAGCAGTGTTTGTGTACGCTTTCTTCTTGGCTGGAGGCTACTTGCACATTTTTAAGGGTGAAAGCAGCAAAAATGCATAATGTGTGTAAACATTAGTCAAACACAAAAGGTGTGTCCAAATTAACTCGGTGTTATATGTCTGTCAAGCTTTGGATTTCTGCGTATTTATTTCAAGAATTTAAAGAGAGAGAATTAAGATCCTTTTTTTAAGCCTAACCAAAAGCAGAGTATTGTAAAGAATGGATTAAACAGTGTGTCTATCAGCTCTAATGTAAGCTGCAATCTTAGTAACCAGGTTAAGGACCACATCATCGAGTTACTATTTAGTCCGGGGGTCAGCAACCTTTACTATCAAAAGAGACATTTTAGGCGAGAATAAAGTCATAACTTTACGAGAAAAAAAGAAAATAACACGTAAAATTACTACTTTATTATATTATGACTTTATTCTCATAATACTATGACTTTTTTTCACGTAAACCTATGACTTTATTTCCGTAATATTATTACTTTATTCTTGATATTTCAGATTTTTTTTTTTTCCTCAATGTGACCCTAATACTCCGTCGTACCGTCGTACCATCGTACCATCGACCTACAACAATGATAAATAAAAATGAAAATGTAAACAAAAAACAGTTGCCATTGGAGAGTTGCATGTGGCTCCGGAGCCACAGGTTGCAGACCCTTGATTTAGTCATTTGTGGGGTTACAGGTTAAATAATAAAGCCCCATTCATGACTTGCACATCCACCATGTAGATATTACTTTACCAAATGCAATGGTTAGTCTTCATCTGAACAGCCTTTTCTCTTATAACGTTAAAAGCAAAAAAAAAAAAAAGAAAAAGAAAATACTAACAAGTATGTCAGCAACAGGGTTATGTTAAAATGAAATTACAGTATGATTATACTTTTTCCAGTGTAGAGCGTCTTCACACTGGAAAAGTGAGAAAACTAGGTATATTCGCAAATGTCAGTATGCACACAGTTGATTTTGTTAACGGACAGTTATGTCCCACCATGCTACAAAGAAAGAAACGCCGGCTCCAGAACCGTCTCGGAAATAAACTCAAAAAGATAAATTACATTCTTGTCTTGTAAACGGACTCACAAAAGGGACACTAAGAAGATTCGTATCTGTATTAGTATTAAAGTGTGAAAAAGGGACACTGCACAATGTGTGCAGTACAAAGAGTCCCAGCATGCTCATGGTCACCATGTTAGAATACAGCGGGGGGACTAAATCAGTTGGTCCCCCTGGAGGAAGCTATCAGCACAAACAAACATCTAAACAACAATACCTTATCTGACTTCCCATTCCCTGCACCACACATGCATCATGTATCAAATCCCCTCATGGCCAGATGGTTGGTATTGGTGGATTGCTGGGAGGCGATCAGTATCAGTGGATATCAATATACTGTAGATCGATGGTCAGCAACACAAACACACATGAACAATATGAAAATTAAGCTTATGTTGCCATCCTGATATGGGTCAGATGCTTCTGTTAATATAATCTATCAGGATTCTTCAAACAACCGTATTGATTTGCACTCAAGTTTAATGATCAATTTTGTGCTAGGCGCCTAATATCTTGCTGTTTTTCCAATGTGCCTCCCACAAAACAATAACTGATTTCATATTACAACCTAGAGGGTCGACATTTGCTTAATGTTTCGTATCAGGGTCATGATAAAGTCACAGTAATGGTGCATAACATTTCTGATTGGTGAATACTTATACACCAGAAGATTTTTATTTTGATCCGAGAATCATCCTCCAATAGAGTAGTGCAAAAGAAACACTACATAGGTCACTACTTCTTTTATGGAGGTGGCATATGCATGTGAATACCTGGCGCATTTTACTCTGAGGGTCATGCCTCAAAATATAAACCAGAAAATAATATTAATAATAATGTAAACCATGAAAAAATGGCTTCTGAAACCACTTGTAAAAATGACAAAATTAATATTTTGAAGCTGTATTTGACAGGGTCAGGGTAACAGATGCTCTGGTCAAATATCTAACTGAACTTTTCTAAATAATACTCCACTTTTTGTTAAAGGTGCAGTGTGTAGGATCTGGCGACATCTACATGTAGCGGTGAGGTTGCAGATTGCAACCAACTGAAACTTCTTCCGTGTGCCAAGGAGAACTACGGTGGCCGACGTGAAAACGTGAAAACGCAAATGGCCCTATCTAGAGCCAGTGTTTGGTTCATCCATTCTGGGCTACTCTAGAATCATGGTGGCCAGCTGTGTGAAGAGGATCTACTCTCTGTGTGGATATAAACGGCTCATTTTCTAAGTTAATGAAAATACAACTATTGTTATCGATTAATATAAGAAAACATACTTATTAATATTATATTCGATTTCTGCCAATAGATCCCCCTAAATGTTACAAACTGTTCCTTTAATAATGTAAACCAGGTTATATTAGTTGTAATTTACAATTACAAGTGTCTATATATTTTGGCGGGTATTATCAAGGTTGTATCCAGGACATTAGAAATACTGAGGTCATTAATACAAAAATATTTTTTTGACTAACTAGCTCGCTTCCTGTTAACTTTGAAGATTTTTTTGCCAAGTTGTTGGTGTACGACTTATTATTTTAATAATAAATACCAATTCAGTAAATTTATACGTATTAATTTGTTATATTTTGTTTTACAAAGCTAGGAAGGCAACGTTTAAGTCAAGCCCGATGTTGCCTTACACATAAAAGAATGATATCCCAGTCACTTCCACACAGTGAGGCATACAGCTTATTAATTAAACACTGGTATCAGCTGATACCCAAAGCCCAGGTATCGTTATTGGTATCGGGATTGAACAAGTCGGATTGGTGCATCCGTAATTATATTTTCCAAAATAGTTTTTCAAAATGGTGTTTCAAAGCTTTCTTTCCAATGCCAGAATACCAATAACTGACTTATTTATGATTTTTTTATCACCACATGTGTAGTATGTGGGTAACTGTAAAATGTAAACTCCTTTTAATATCATGAAACCCCCCCCAAAACTCCCAGAATTATAACTAAGGACACGACTTTGGTGTCCTCAGTAGTAGCTACGGCCCCGGGGTGTTACATTGAGACGTATAGTTTTAAATGCAGTAGAAAGATATCATCAGATCTAAATGAAGTAAGCGTCTGAGCGTATTGCAGTTGTTTGATTCATGTCGTTGGGTCGTTTCTTTGGGTAATTTGCTTCAGTATATACTTAGAACAGATTCCAGGAGCCAATATGATATTTACTACTTGTGAATAAACAACATATGCTCACTGTTGTCAGTGTTAAAGAGACAACCAATTAAGGACCTTGTTGGTTTTTAATCTGGGATGCCTTTGGTGAGTATGGCAATCAAAGACTACAATGGATTTCCAATGTGGATTCCATGCTTCATTAAAACATGGATGCCGTGTCAATTGATATACTGGTGGTTGTAATTTGACTCTCAAGTCACCTGCAATGCATTCACAAACTACAGTGATCTGGTGGAAAATCAAACGTTGAAGACCAACAACAAGCAAAGCTAGATGCTGTGAAAAGGATAATGCGTTTAGGAAGCTGCTGTGAATCAATCTACTGAGGATCAACTTTTATGTAGCTCACATTTCACATTAGCCTGCAGAAGCAGGTTCAGTATCAAGCACTGATCTGGAGATGAAGGTAGACTGGTGAGATAAAAAAGCTGCAGCAGCTGGTCCCTGCCAGGCCTCACACTTTTTGCTGTGTCTCTGCACAACAAGAGGCTTGAGAGACCAGAAACACAAAGACTGTGGGTGTATTGTTTGGCATACTGTGACCCAAAAGCAAAAAAAATACTTGTGCTCTCCTCTTTGTCTGCGTCTCTGTGTCATACCCCCACTGGAATTGCTACAGTGCTTTTTCATTTTATTTTTGTTACAGGGCAACTTTTTCCCCAAATAGAAACTCAGCAGAAAAATCAGCACAATTATCCATTATTGAAACATCTGCCTTAATTCCAGCAAAGGTTTGATACTGACCTCAGCTTCTTTTTTAAGAAATGACAACAATCAATAGAATGATTTGAGAACAGAAACCTCAAAAACTGTGTAGTGTAAGTGAAACGTTTTGCTGCCTCTCACAAATGCATAACCACATGGTGCCAACTTGATCACAAGTTCACGCATACACACACTGTACATGTACAATATCTATGAGATACCTTGTCATTTCACTACAAAAACCTAAATAAGGGGTAGCTGGCTGGAGGGAGATCGCCTGAATGTTTCCTAATTGCTGTTGACTATACTGTAAGTCATTTCCAGTAAATATCATATATAAAACGTGTGTTTTCTGTTTCTGTTGTTTACATGACGCAACAGAAGTTCATATTTGACAGATTCAGTGTGGACAGAGAGTGTCCTATAAGTAAATAAAGAGTTATCTTGTTGGTTTCTTATTCTGTCAATAAGAAGACACAAAAAGGTTGATTATTAGAAAAAATATATATACTATTTGAATCCCTACATGCATTTTTGGCTACGTTCAGTGAGCCCCCTGAACCAACGCAAACTGCACCTGTGCCGTTACTCCAACAGAAAACATCATGGAATATTTTTTCTAATATTAATTCTAATATATTTGGAGAGCACGAAAGAAAAAGAGAACAAGAACAAGAAAACAGCACAGAAAAAGCAATAGAGGTGAAAAGACACAAAGAGCTGGACGACAGAGAAATCGACAAAATTGAAGAAGACGGACATGAAGTAAACACAAAACGGAGCATGGTGTGGGCTATGGTAATGTTTAAAGACTGGTTAATCGAAAAGAAAATGTCAACAGACTGACAGTTACATGGCAATTAGAGCTGAGATATGTCCACACTTGTCAAAGTTTGACATAACGAATTGTGTTACCTTCAAATCCAGCAACGGGGTATTTAAATCTGTTATTAAAAACCTTTGCAGAAACGGGAAAGATGGTGTTTAGAGGTACTGTCTCCAAATAAAGCGAAAAGTGTGGTTTGACGTACAGCTGCATCTGGCAAGACGAGGCAGAGAGGGCGATCAAGACTTAACAAGACTCTTTTATTTTGAAACAGGATGAGACCGGCAATGACTGCATTCCTCTCGCCCACAACGCCGGGACGAAGAACCACAAAGGTCCTTGTAAATAAAATTACAGGGAGTGCATCTTCGCTGAGCCTGACAATCCAAACTGCCCCAATTTTAAAAAGTATTCATCCCTTCACCCACTAAAACAAGGCCAACAGCTACTCAACAGACAAGCAGTGTGGTACTCTTGTGAGCCCACGGGGCACAATTTCGTAGGGCAAATGTTACCCTGAATCAGCCAGGCAATCGGGATTTCATTGAGATCCACAAATCACAGCTTGAGGAGCACAGCTGTCCGACTCCTCTCTCAGGCTGGTCTTGAGAGTAAGGAGGTAATGTCTGTGACTGGGCACAGATGTGAGGGCAGCCTGAGGAGCTACTGCGCTCCAACTATTACAGAGAGGGAAAAGTGGAGCAAGGTCCTGTCCTCCAATACGAGCAACGGCAGCAGATCTAGTGAGCGCCTCTCCTATTTGCCTATTGCTGCACACTAACCTAAAAGTATAATATGTAACAGTTGTCGGTTGCAGCTGTTTGTAAACCCACGGCATTCAAAATTGGACACTCCTCCTCGGCTCAACAAGCAAACAAGGGAGAGAGAGCAGCGATGGTCGAGTGAGCTATAGAGTGAATGAAGAGAGGGAGCGGCGTTAGTGAGAACAAAGCAGTGAATCAGAGAAATAAGACGCTATTGCTGAAGCCCAGAAACGTCCTGAACACAGCAAAATAATAAGAAAAGATAAATTTGTAGATATATACAGTAGTTATTAAGATTTGACAAACAAAACACATGAAGATCTTATAAAATATGTTTTGTTATAAATGAAGCTACCGAATAGTTTATACAAGCACAGCTGAATGAGATTAGAGTGCAAATAGATTAGTAGAATAGTTGATTGATTAGTTCATTAATTGGCTCGTTTGATTTGTTTTTTTCAAGCAAAAATGTAAAAACGTCATGGTTCTTTTGCTGCTTTGCTTTTTAATTATTTAAATTAATTTATAGTAATTTTGATGTATGGACTGTTGGTTGGACAAAACAAACAGTGAAGATGTCAGTCTGGGCTCTGGGTAATTTTGACAGCATTTCTCACTATTTTCTGAATTTTTACAAACCAAACAATCAATCGATTGATCTTTAAAGTAATAAGCAAATTAATTCATAATGAAAGTAATATTTACTTGTTTACAGTTTGATACAAAATAATTCAAAATGAGCTCCAACTCAACCAACAACTACAGTAAAATCCTGCTTTTGTATTAATGCATGAGTAATAATAATCTAATAATCTAATGATGTAATAGTATAACAGTCACAGGGGACATTTTTCTGTATTGAATATTTTTATTTTCAATACTTTAAGTTAAATTTCTTAAATAAACTGACATACTTTTACTCAAATATATTATTTAGATATTTTACAAAAATAGAATTTTTACTTAAAGCTGCAGTCGGTAATTTTGAGCAAATATGATCAAAAGTTATTTTTTATAAAGTAGTAGTATGAGACAGATAATCTGTGAAAGAAATCATATTCCTCTGCTTCCTCTTGTGCTCCTAATGGCATTTGAAATCTGATTGTTTGTTATCCTTTGGGGCAAGGAAATCTTGCAAAAGCCATTAGGATCACTAGGAGGAGGAACATGATTTTTTTTTTACAGATTATCTGTCATGCACCACAGTCAGGATAAAGTGACCGTTTTATAAAAATAACTTTTTTATCATATTTGCTTAAAGTTACAGCTTTAAGTAAATTATCTGAATACTTTGTCCAACAATGCATGCGCTTCAAAAATTCAATTTACGTTATTGCCTTTGAGAGGTGACGGCAGGTAGCTTTTAATTTCCATGAAAATGTCTGGAAAAGTATTGAGCAGACAGCTGCCATCCTCTCATTCAAAACGACAGCGAGTGTGTGCACAGAAAGTGTGTTTTCATACTGAATGTCATCATCACCCAACCTCTAGAATATGTCACCTCTTCACACACAATGATGCCACTGTAAATCTGGCTGACGAATGTCAAGTATTCATATTTCAGCAATATATGTGTTTTTCCAAGGTATAATATCTCCCCTCAGCCTCCCAAACGTCTCAAAGCATTTTTCACTCCCCTCTCTCAAAAGAATATATAGGTAGAGATGGTGATTATCTCTCCTGCTTTCCTTCTAGCCTTCCCTGTCCCACTTTTCCTATCAACCTTCCCTTCCCTCCCCATGATGCTCGCCATTGAGTTGATGTGTTTGTCATCGCAAATGGTTTCCCCTTGATTAATAGTGCATTTGATTGGAGCAACCTGACCTTGCCTTGGCATGGACCGGCTTTGTTGTTTTTGTATAAATCACAATGACAAATGTTCCTGAAAAGAAAGAGGGAATTATCTCATAACTGATGTTTGTGCACAGGTACCTACAAAGAAAAGCTAAACATAAAATTAAAGCTTTTATTCTCCTTTGTGAGGCTTTTATAAACGGATGATTACTCACACTTGGAGGAAAAGGTGTTACAAAGTGTTCCCAAAGCTTTTAAGCATGCAAGCTGAAGGACAAATAATTGTTGTTCTTTTGTGTGCCAGATGGGAGAAAAAAAACCAACGTAATTTTCTTTCCAAGCATGCGTGTAATTATCTAGCCTGCTTGTGCAATAGAACAAATGTGCTACATTTACATGAGATACCTGCTACATTTACATGAGATACCTGGAGCGTGTTTTGTTTTAAATCACATCTCATTCTTCTTTCTGATAACGTATCAAATGCATTGCACCATGTTTACGCCGATGATACTGTTATCTATTGCTCATCCCCATCAGTAGTACAAACCCCTGCATTACTGCAGTCTACTTTCTTTGATGTTGTTCAGTGCCGTTTAACTCAACTTAAGCTGGTGTTAAATGTGGAGAAATACAAAATCATGCATTTTTAAGAAGAAGAGAAGTTGAAATTGAGATGGTATTATTATTAGGGCTGTCAAAGTTGACGAGATAATAATGCGTTAACACAAATTTGTTTTAATGCCACAAATTAATGCATTAACGCAACTTGAGATTTCTAGATGGTACCGGGCTCAGTTTTAAAGCTAGAGTGAAGGTGCTGGACAGCTCCATTCACCTCGCGGTGATTACCTCATTAACGTTGTGGTTCCCTTATAACATTGAGATTAAACGTGAAATATTGCCAAATATGTGTGTTTGCTTTTCACTTCGACAACAAATCCTCCGCCATTTCTCGGTCTGTCAACTCTCTCTCGTCCCGTGTGTGACACCTGCCACTCTGAGCTGACAGAGAAGATGCGTTCACGGTCAGTATGTAGCGTCTATACCATTTCTGGTATCGTGACATCCCTACCTCATACCACCACCAGTGTATATTACCCCTTATCCAGCCAACAGCCTGTGTTTGTATCCACACTGTGACAGAAAATACTGAAACACTTGACAAAAACTTTCTACAGACTGTTTTTGTAAGAACACCCTACTTGCAAAACAGTCATTTACTCTGCATTACACTTGAAAACACATCTTCTTCAGCATAGGGTGATTTAAATAAAAGAGATATGCCAGAAGGCTATTAGTACAGTCAGACAAAAGATAAAGTATGTCCTTCACTAGTTTGTTAACAATGCAAAGTTTCCTCTGTACAACACATGCTGTAGAAGCCATTCAAGAGAAAGAGACTCAGTGATGAATGAATCATGTTGTGAGACAAATAAATAGAATTTAAAAACGAAAATGAAACGCTGAGGAAGTCTTGTTTAGCATATGAAAAATAAATGTGGTGATATCAAACAGTTTTACACCTTCAGCAGGATACCATACCACATACTATAATAATCATAACAATAATCATATTTTTTATTTATAAAGCACTTTTCTTAACAAGGTTACAAAGTGCTTTACTGAATAACACAGCATATAAAAACAAACAAAAAGAATAAAAACAAAGTGGTGATAAAACATTGGGGGGTATAATAAAGTTAATAACATAGAGTGGAAAGATAGAAGCCAGCACCATATTCAATATTCATAAACGCTTCTCTATAAAAGTAAGTTTCAAGAATATAAACGATCATAACATTCATTAAAGGGGCACTCCATGAATTATTCATTGCACTTCCACGAAAAAAAAACAACTGTTGTCAAAAAAGATGCAATACAGGCCAAAACATCCTAACAGTGTTTGATTATTATCAGTTAATAAATTACAGAAACATTTTAAAAAGTCATTTGAAATTGACTAATTATATTTGCATTTAAATGCAGATTTAAATAAACAAAGAAAAATACAATAAAAAAGGTCATTAAATTGACAAATTGGTCATTCCATTTCCTTATATTCCTATTTCTGGTGTTCTGGTGTAGCCAGCGGATATACAGACCAAGACTTCCTTTTCCGTGCGCTGCTCATTGTTTACAGTCTGATTAACAACGTGAGATGTGAGACTGGAGTTGGGCAAGTACTTCACAAGTAGCCAGTTTCATAAGCTAATTTTAAGCCAATAAAAAGCTAAATCGTCATCAGACGATAGCCGGTGGGTTCCCAGATTGCATTTCAGCTAATTTATTCTTTCTCTTTTGCTCTCCACACGGACTGTTTACTTGCATTTAACCAAAGCCTGCTTGAATGTGATTGGTCAATACTTCTGGGACTAAAAACGGAAACCATAACTCTTCCAATGCCCAAATCTTGTCCCGTTGCCTTCAGATTTTACATGTGAATGCATAATTTGTTTAATAGAGATTTAGAGCATACTAAACAAACTTAATAATCTTATGAATGTATTGTTCAAACTCCAAAAAACGTTGATCCTACATTTCCCATAATGCAACTTCAAATCATCTGTCATTAGACGCTCCCTGCCTGGTAAACGTCTATATATTTCAAATTCTATGCCTCTAGTCAGTGTAAGCCAGCAGAGTGTAGTACATTTTGTCCCAGAGTTTCCCAGCATGTCGCAAAAAAATAGGATCAGGGAGGATGAAAATTCATTTTGGGACAAATTTGTGACACGAGTTGAAAGAAAAATACCCTGCTAATGTTACACTGAAAGCCGGAATCTCGTAATTACAATAACTGTGATGTGACACGAATGCGGCATGGATGGAAGTCCAAGCATTATCGCAAATTCACACATGCAAAGTATTCAAATGAAAAAAGGCAGTCTTTTAACATAGTAAATCCACTCTCTCTATATCTCAACACTTGTTTGTCAAACCATGCACTGTGTGTACAAACCATTTCCTCCCATTTTCTCTCTCCTCGTCTCTTTTACACAAACCCCCTGGGATGATAAGTTAGCCAGATCCGGTCCAGGCATTGAAGGACACGCGTCCATAATCACCAATTTCCGTTTTTCACTGCTGCTTCAGCCGGCTGTGTGCAGCGGGGAACAACACGTGTGGTTATGATTGGGGATCAGGATGAGTGGTATTCTGGGAGAAATCATGTATGTGTGTGGCGGTGGTAATTCCTGTGTGTAGGTGATCTTGTTAGATGTAAGGAAAAGGTAATCCATAAAGACTATCTCTCTCCAGGTTACACTTTTCTCATCCCATGTTTTTCCACCCCTCCTCCTCCTCCTCCTCCTCCACCTCTTCTTCAACCCTGTCTGCGGTTTCTGTGGTTACTGGTGAAATGGCCTTTTGCCGCAATCATATCTGAGAGTACATCAAGGCCCAGTGGACCATGCGTTCACTCCTATAGCACATGGAGGAGAGCCAGACAGTGAAATGAGGCTTGAACCATGTTTCCAGTGTACTGTATACAGTACAAGTCCGTATAGCTCTATCGGCTATCGACTCACACCCACCCACAATGAGATATGCTGTATAGCCTTCTTTGCTTCTTCCATATGAAAGCGTTTCAGCCAGAAATTAATCTAATAAAGTCTATTTTGAATCACTTTTGAAGAAAGTCTTCTATGGCAGCCCACTGATAGACGAGGTCAAACAGAAGACAAGAAAATAAAGTGCTATTAGCCTCTCTCTCTCTCTTTGTTTTCCATGTTCAACATCATCGCTCGGGCATCCGCACACCTTTGAAAAACTCATATTTGAAGCCCTAAACACTGGGCTGATTATGCTATTCGACCTGTCTGCCACTTTAGCACCTTTTTGCCTCGCTGCTTTTCGAGCGGCATTATTGATTCCCTTTTGTTCTGCCCGTGCCAAACTTCGCCATTAGCAAAGTAATTTTAGCTCCCGCTTTGACAGGCATGCTAAAAACAAGTCACGGCCAATGTGCGATGACCGGCTGAATGACTGCTGCACAATGCATCGCACATACACACACACACACCGCCCCATCCTAAATGAAGCGCGATCAATGATGGCAAACATGTCACGGATAAACATGAGGAGAAGGACAAAAGCATATAATTAGTTGATAGTTGTTAACTACCTTTCAACCATCCTTCCTGTCACAAAACCGCATCGATAAATCCGAACAGCCTGTTAAACCATTATGTGAAGAAAACAGCAACTCCTACAGTGCTACTCCCCCTCCTTCCTCTCGTTTTCCTTTCTCTGTCACTCCCACATCGCCTCTCTCCAGGTGCAGCATCCATGATATGTTAAAGGAGAGGGTGTTTGACAAATGGCCGCATGCTTCTTTGATGAATTAGGGAATTGTCTACACCACCTACATTGTCCCTATTATATTCAAAACAGAGCAGTTAGCTGACATGTCTGGCCTTATCCTCTCTGTGGGAGTACAGCTGAAGTGTCGTCTTACAGCTTGGGAAAAAAAGAGGAATAGACTCATTTGCCTGAGTGGCCGGGCTTTATCATTTGTACTGTATAATAATACACAAGCTATTTGTGAACGAGCAAATCTGGAGAAAGATTGTTGATACTTGAACTCAACGCCCAAAAAAATGCAACCCTCTCGTCGGTGCTCCTTCAGGACGTTATCATGTGCCAGATTTACCGTCCCTCTCACTCCCACTACCTTCCTCTCTATACATCCATTGCCTTTCCTCCTGTGTCCTGTGTACGAGCACCAACGCCGTCTGTTGCTGATTGGCTGGAGCAGTAAATAAGCTTTATTGTTAGGCTATTATTAGGTATATTGTTGTTTTTTAAATTACAAAGACGACAGTTTTAAACAATTTGAATACTTTTTTTTGTTAAATGCAGAACACAGAAGGGCAATGAGGCGCAGTGTTTTCTTTCCATGGGTGCTCATAATTACCTGTGGGTGCCGTAGCTTTCCAGCACCCACAGGCAATTGGCAAATAAAATTTAGGCACCTGAATCCCTCGAACCCCTTTTAGTGCCCAGTTACAGGAGATACTGCAACACTTGCTTCTTTTTACAAAGCATTTGTTTTCTTCGGAGTAAGACTGATGTTAGCTAATTACAAACAACATTCTCCCTCTGTGTTTCCACAACAATGACGATTAGTCTTTGTATCCCATTTTCTAAATTGCTACCATACCATATCACCAACTATCAAAGAAGAAGAGATTAGCTGTCATGTTGGACTTTATAAATTCCCGTGATGCCACGCTTTACCGATCGCCTGCCACCTCTTAACCCTCACATTGTCTGAGTGAAAATTGCAGCATCATTTGCAGCCATTTCTTTCCTCGCCTGTCGATGAAAATGTCGCCAAGTGTAATATTTTCAGGAAGGCTGCAACAGAGGTAGTGTCATGAATTTGTTCAACATATCAGAGTTAATGAGGAGAAAAGAAGACACAGATCTGCATGAAGAAAAGAGGATGCAGGTGGCCCAGTGAGGCCAAAACTAGTTTCACAATAGCAGACAGTGTTCGGTTGGCTGCACACGGGCTGTGTGAGCAACTGTTGCTATCTCCCGTCAGCTCCTGCTGGCTGCACAAATATCACTATTATTATAGGAAATATTCGTCTTTGACAGTTAAAAGATCTTACTGGTATTGGTGATACATCCCATGGCATAACTTGGTATCAAACAGCGGATCGAAAATCGTATTACATGATATCACTATCATGTAACACTGGTCATAAAGTCAGCATAGTGGATATTAGTCTTACACAACCAGACACTGTGGTATGTGGATACAACTGTTTGTTTTCAGGTGTCTGTACCCAACAATGCTATTTGCACCCGACCCAGGCACATATTAGACACTGTTTGTGTATAAAGTATGTACTGAATCTATAGTTTTCCTAAACCTAACCAAACTGTGACTGAAAACACACAACCCACTCCTTGCCTATACTTTGTCGCTCTATATTACCTCCGCCAAGGCCAAAGGCCTAGGAAGGAGGTTATGTTTTCACTGGCGTTGGTTTGTTTGTTGGTTTGTTTGTCTGTTAGCAGGATTACTCCAAAAGTCCATGATGGATTTGAATGAAACCTTTTTTTGTTTGGAGGGGTGGGGTGTGGCACAATGAACAATCCATTAGATTTTGATGGCGATCCAGATCATGATCCGGGTTCAGGAATTTTTTCAAGAATTCCGATCAGCCAGAACATTAAGACCTCTGGGTATAACACATGCACACTGATGACATGTTGATGATGCATGACCCCGCCTCTTTCCTCCAGAGAGAGGGACAGAGAGAGACCAGGGTGTG
>CAKAOH010019612.1:0-51438 GCA_916701665.1 Sebastiscus tertius
TATGACTTTTTTTTGACATACTATACTGACTTTTTCATGAAATGTTTCAACACACTATACTATGACTTTTTTCATGAAATTTTCGACATACTGTACTGACTTTTTTTTATGACATTTTTTGACATACTGTACTATGACTTTTTTTCATGAAATTTTCCAACATACTATACTTCGAATTTTTTTCATGAAATTTTCCGACATACTATACTTTGACTTTTTTTTCATATATTTTTTTCTTCACACTATATTATGACTTTTTTTTCATGAAATTTTTCAACATACTATAACAATGACTTTTTCCATGAAATTTCTCGATATATTGTACTATGACTTTTCTTTCAAAATACTTTGACTTATTTTACATACTATAGTATGACTTTTTTTAATGACATTTTTTGACTGTACTGTACTACAACTTTTTTTCATAAAATTTTTCGACATACTATACTATGGCTTTTTTTTATTAAAGATTTCACCACACTATACCAGTACTTTTTTTCAACATACTATACTATGATTTTTTTTCATGACATTTTTCGACATATGCTACTATTCATTTTTTCATTCAAATTTTTGACATACAATAGTATGACTGTTTTTAATGAAATCTATCAACGTAGTATGCTATGACTTTTTTCCAAGAAATTTTTCGACATACATTTTTCGACATATTACACTGTAACCTTTTTTCGTAACATTATTTGACATACTATATGACTGTTTCCATGACATTTTTCGACACACTATACTATGACTTTTTTTTATCAAATTTTTCAACATTCCATTCATACCACATACATACATACCAGTTTTTCCTCGCCAAAGTTTGGTGTAAGTTTGGAGCGCTATTTAGCCTCCTTTGCGTCAAGTATGTAGTAGTATGACAATGGATTCCTTAGTTTTTTTTAGTTTCTTATGATATCAGTTTCTTCACTCTCGCTTTAAAACTCAGCCCGCTACAACCTAAAAATCACAAGTTGTGCTAATGCATCAAAGAAATTAGTGGCGTTAAAACACATTTTGTAATAACGCGTTAGTATCGTGTTAACGTTGGCAGCCCTAGTATTAAGTAGTTTAAAAATGAAATATTCAAGTAAAGTACAGTACTTCTAAATTGTACAGTAAGTACAGTACTTATTTACTTTCTGCCACTGCAAGAAACATATCAAAGAATCAATAATAATTTGTTGCAGCCCTTCAGTATTGAGACTGCTTTGTGTTCATCACTTGGAAATAACTTGTAAAATATATATATATATATATATATAGCTTTTTCTTGGATACAAAGCTTAATGCCAGGTATACTGTAACAAACAAGATCATCTGGAGTAGGAGACACTGATGTATATCCACAGGCAGTCCTTTAATGAACTTAATTTTAGGAAGTGATGAATCATCTCACTTCTTGAGGTTATTAGCCATTTATCTAACTTACACTTACTGCCTCGATTGCACTGCTCTTCCTCTTGATGAATGACCGTCCCTTTCACTGCTCTCGCCACTCGAACGAACCACGTCTACTGTTGCCTCTCAGCACTAACTCATCCAGTGACAAACAACACGCTACAGACACGAGAGATGGAAAAACAAGTGAGGGATGCTGCCTCACAAAGAAGAATGTGATGGTACGGGGAAGCATTTAAGAGGTTTGGATGTCAAGATAAAAAAAAAAAAAGGTAGATGGGGAGCTCCCACACCTCATTCCATATCCCTCCATCTCTTTGTTCAGTAATCCTGCCCTGCAGCATCATGGCTCTTCTCATTGCCAGCAGATTCTCAAAGGGCCGTAGCATTAGCAGTGGTAGCATTCCACGTCTCCGCTTAATCCTATTTTGGACCTTTGTTGTAGCCCGAGAACTGACAAAGGAGCACTTAATCACCATAACCTGCTGTCAATGGATGATGCTGAATGGAGGAACAGTACTGTAGCTCACCATTGATCCATGCACACACACACGCACACAGGAAGATCTAAAATGCCTTTGTTTCCTTCAGGGAGCTGATGTTGATGTTGGCCATTAATCTTGACGGTTGCCCTCTGTGAGGTCAGCATGTTCACTCAACTCAACTGAAAGTATGTGAATTTGACAAGTCTGACCTTTTTCTCCTTTACACTCGTCTTGCTCCCAAAAAAAAACCCCTATTGAAATGCCGGGTTTATCATCGTCAAAATTGGCAATTTGAATGAATTCCTTCGTTTGCTCACAGCTCAGCAGCGCACCAAATCACATCTTGTGTTTCATAACGAGATGTGTCGGAGCCATTCTTGACTACAATAATCCTGCCTGAGCGAGCTAGTAGCAGAAATATTCATTCACCTTTTCTTTTCCCTCTTCAAATCAGGCAAGGTTAATAACAGCCAGGTGAATATGAGGCGGATCAGATCAGCTGGAAGCTCTTTGATTGCCCTGATGGGATTGATACGACTTCTTCAGCATCAAGAACCTGGCAGCAGGAGGTAAAACTGTAGCGGCCGTTCATTCTATAGCTGCAACTAACAATTATTTTCATTGTCGATTAATTTTGTCGATTATTTTCATGAATAATAATTTAGTTTGGTCTCTAAAATGTCAGAAAATGGTGAAAAATATTGATCAGTGTTTCCCAAAGCCCAAGATGATGTCCTTAAATGTCAGTTTACTGTCATAGAGAAGTAAAGAAACCAGAAAATATTCACAATTAAGAAGCAGAAATCAGATAATTAAAAAAAAAAAATTTCTTAAAGAAATTACTCAAGCCGATGAATCACAATAGTTGCCGATTAATTTAATAGTCTGGGCCTCCAAACGCAAGACATTTATTTTAAATCATAGTCTAAGTTTCAGTGTTTGAATAAATTACCAACCATGCGTGGCTGAATTATAGACAAACGTATAAAATAATGTACGAGACATCTAAAAATTTCTGTTTGATGAAATGATACAGCAACACAAATATGGTATCTAGGGTTTCAACGTTTTAACCAGAATGTGTGTCAGAGCTTCAGTGTCTAAGTAAGCAAGTACTTCATTTTTAAAGATGTTTTGTTACTCACCCACGAGGCGTTTAACTTCTGTCCCAGGTATTTTGACCTTTTCTTTAGGATGTTCACACATTGAGGTCACCTGAGGATCATTGCGATCACGTGGCAGTCACATGAGTCATCAGAGCCACTTGAGTTATGGCGTGTGAAACTGCCTGAGGAAAGAGGATGTCAGGATAGTATTATCTATGAGTGAGTAGTTTCTAGCACTATTATCCTGTAACCTGGATGGTTTAACGCCTCTTCACAAGGTGTAATTTTGGGCTCCCACACAAAAGTTGATAATTGTGAGAGAAAGGTTTTAATATCTCTGCATGTTACTGCAAAACAAGCGGTCCTACTGTACACCAGCACACTGTGAGATACTGTATGTCCACATACGTACGATTTAGTGCTTTTGTGATCAAAGACAGTCTGTCTGAAATTTAGGGCCAAATTCTCACAATAGGGCTGCTGCCACAACTCACATCTACAAACTAACCAATTGGAATATGGCATGAAGTGACGTACAATACACTGGCCAACATTGCAACATTAAAACAAATGTGCCCTGGCTACTGTATGGCTAAATGACAGCATCACAGATCGATGAGTTAATGCTTACAGTCTCTGCTTACATGCCTCAAAATGTATATGGTTATAGACAGATTGCAACCAAGATTTTATTTTACATACTAGGCCTGTCAAAGTTAACGTGATAATAATGAGTTAATGCAAATTTGTTTTAACGCCGCTAATTTCTTTAATGCATTAAAGCTATTCTGTCTTTCGGAGGTTGTAACAGGCTCAGTTAAAAGTTATAGTGAAGGTACTGGCATTATGAAACTAGAAAATCTAAGGAATCCATTGGTACCAACAATGCCATACTAGCTTTCCGCAAAAGAGGTTAAATAACACTCCAAACTTACGCAAAATTTTGGTGAGGAAAAACTGGCATGGCCAATTTCAAAGGGGTCCCTTGACCTCTGACCTCAAGATATGTGAATGAAAATGGGTTCTATGGGTACCCACAAGTCTCCCCTTTACAGACATGCACACTTTATGATAATCACATGCAGTTTGGGGTAAGTCATAGTCAAGTCAACACACTGACACACTGACAGCTGTTGTTGCCTGTTGGACTTGAGTTTGCCATGTTATGCAGTACCTGTGAGGGTTTCTGGACAATATTTGTCATTGTCTTGTGTTGTTAATTGATTTCCAATAATAAATTTATACATACGTTTGCATAAAGCAGCATACTTGCCCACTCCCATGTTGATAAGAGTATTAAATACTTGACTTCCTTTAAGGTATATTTTGAACAGATAAAAATAATGTAAGATGAATTTGCGATTAAATGCGATTAACTATGGACAATCATGCGATTAATCACATTAAATATCTCAATCGACTGACAGCCCTATTACGAACCCATCTTGGACAGTGCGACATGATATGTCAAGATGAACCTGCAAGATTATTGTTATCACACAATGTTTAGAGGCCTTAAGGATCTCCTCAGACATATAGCATATAGAAAAAAACATTTCCTCAATTACTTCAGTGGAAAGTTTGGCATGTTTGGATGGACAAAGTTTACTTTAGATTAGATTAGATTGAAATTTGTCTTTGCACAGAGTACAAGTACAAGTACAAAGACAACGAAATGCAGTTGCCTCAGTAATTTGTTGTGTAAGTGACCTCTCTTAGTTTTGTGACCTTGAGTTTATCGGATTTAAAGGTGAGAAAGTGAAAGTGTGTTTTCCCACCATGGATGACTGTAAAGGAGCATTCAGCTTCACGCTATATGAGAGCCCATCTGCAACACTCGTGTGCGTAGGCGGCAAAAGTATGGCAGAAGAGGATGCCAGCACATACTGCTATGGAGAGGGCACACACGCTGACTATCCAGCACCACCTGTCTCACTTCGGTAACTGATGAGCACAAGGTGTGCAACGGTGTGTGCTCTCATTTATCTGCAGAGAAGATGAGTAAGCAAATTCACCTGTGGTGTCGTCCTCAAGTGCTAATTATGCGGTCAATTTTCCGCAACAGAGGACAGAGTGTGTTCATTTCAGAGACACATTTATTATATTTGCATTAATGTGGAACAGAAATGTTTAATATTTGACTAATTTGATGTCTGGAAAATGCAGTTGTACTCGTTCTGTTTCCCCGTTTAAGCAGTTGTGTGCTCCTGTTTGTGTGTGGAGGTTGTTGCTGGTGCTCGCCTGCCTTTGCCCGCTGTGGTTTGGCAGGAGACACTGAGCAGGAGAGTGCCGCAGGCAGAGCTCGGGCATGACAAGCCCTTCTGGAGCACGCTTATGACTCAACACAGCCGAGGTACAAAAAACACTCGAGTCCCTGATGCCCTGACCTCCTGCATAATTCTCACACCATGTGTGTCTCACGCTCAAATGTTTTAACCCTTTAAAGGGTATTCTCGGTTTATTAAACTTGGGTCTTATTTTCATAGTTTAGGTGATCATTTCTATTGAAAACAAACTCATAGAAACAGATTTGTTCTATATAGCCTAACAATATCATCATTAATTGATTGGCCATTGATGCTAGTCTATAACTCTAAAATATCAATATGAACATGTCAAACTACAAAACGACTTAAATTACGCAATAATTGAAAGTTAATTTGTCTCTGTATATAATAAGATCAACAGGAAGTGTAACCAGGCGTGTCATGGCTGACTTCTTTTGGATGTGCGTCAAGCCCTTTTGGAAGAGAGCGTGTCTTTAGACAGCGTGCTGTTATATTGGCAGAGACAGATGAATGGAGCAGAACGCGTATCCTTATATGGTATCAATGGGGGCGTTAATTATGCCAATTTACAATTCTCATGAACACACACTCATTTACGCACAGGTGGCATTCAGCATGTTTACGCAGGTAAACATGCTGACCCTTTTTACTTTATGACTGTAGAGATTGGCCGTTGAATTTGGTGGGTGGGCTGATTCAGGTGTATGAGACCTACTGCATTAAAGAATAGAGGTTGAGCAGATGGAGGTGAGTGCCTATACGTGAAACAAGCTGCTCCGTAAAGTCACATTCAGACCAACTTGAGCCCTGTGTGAAAAATCGAAGCATTCACATTCAATTGAATGGAGTCAGTCCGTCGGTGGAGAGGAGACTCCTTCAAAACAATGCAGGGTCATTCAGACTCAGCTTTTGCTGCAATGCAACTCTACGTCATCCAGCAAGATGCTGCGCTGGACAGTCAAATACATGTAAGCGCATGTTCCCGGTGGATTACTTTGTAATATGAATAAGTTGTGTATTACAAACTGTTGTCCAGTGTTTTATAAGTTTAATAAGTCTTAAAAAACATGAATCTGTTACTCAAACTAGACTTCCTGAATTGTATTTCATCGTCTCTCTAGTATGTTAAAGGGGACATATCGTGCTCATTTTCCAGTTCATAATGTATTTTGGGTTTCTACTAGAACATGTTTACATGCTTTCATGTTTGACACGTTATTTTTCTCATAGTCTGTCTGAATATACCTGTATTCACCCTCTGTCTGAAACGCTCCGTTTTAGCGCCTGTCTCTTTAAAAAGCCCAGTCTGCTCTGATTGGCTCGCAAGAAAAATATGGTGCATCTTTGCAAAGGTAGTTCTCAAGCCGTGGGCGATATATTCTAATGAGTCTGCATGTGACATAAGAGGGGGAGCCAAATCTGAATGGCTTGTTGAATCACATGTTTTCTGATCTAGACAGCCCACAAAAAACTGACTGGGTCGTCTTATTTCACAGTTTGTCGGTTGATAGGTACTCCAGATACCCAAATGTATGAGCACAAGCACCGAAAAAGTGAGTTTTTCACGATATGCGTTCCTTTTAAACAACATGCAGCTCCCCCTGCCTTGTTTTAATGCAGGGCTGTTTTCGGTTTGTGTCCCTGCTAAAGCTGTCAAATTCTCTCCTTCAGTTCAACACTTATCATGAGTTTTGTCTGCGTCCTCTATATTTAAAAATGAACTGCAAACAAAAGGCTGTTAGTCCCGGTCAGGATAAAACACCTGCCCAGCCAGTTGAAGAACGAGACGTTTATCCCAAGTTGGACTGCAGAGGTAAGCTAGTTCCCTTTACCAAGACAGTGTGTAAGTGGAATAACTGGGAAAAAAAAGCTTTACTTTATCTAGGTTAAATATTACCCAGAGACAGAGAGAGAGGAAGGATGCAATGGAGCAATTACTTAAAGTGCCTTTAATACCAGGACACTAATTATACTCACCATCTGCAAAATATTGCACAGCAGTGGTTCCCAAGACTGCCGTGTTGATACGCTTTCATCATGATCACACTTCTCCCCAGGAGGATACGCTTCCTGCCAACCTGGGACCAATACGAGTCTGCAAATGGCTCCTGTCAAGTTTTTCAGTGTAACAGTATGATTATTATCCTGTTAGAGGTCACGGCAGCATTGAATTAGTTTTGTACACATGTTCAAGTTAATTTGAAGAGCATAATCACACACAAGAGCAACTCAAAGTGATTTATAGGGTCATAAAACAATTTAAAAAACATAGATGCATAGAGACAACACACATATTCACACAAAAGTAGATGAAGATTGTGTTTGTGCAAATGAGCAGGCAGGCTGTTCCGGGCTTTAGGTGTATAAACACCGAACGCTCAATCGCCAGATTTAGACCGAGCTCTGGGAATCTGAGGGAGACATCTGTCTGGTGACCTGAGAAATCTGTTGGGCGGATAAATTGGACGCATGTCAGATATATAAACTGGAGCCAGACCATAGAGAGCTTCACAGACCAGGAGCTGAATCTTTAAATCAATTCTGTAATTAACAGGTAGAAACTGAAGCTGTTTGAGAATTGGAGTGATTAAATTAAGATGCGAGTGGCTGCATTTTGAATGAGCTGAAGCCTTTGAACAGCTTTGACTGGATGACAAGAGGAAAAAAGGGATTGCAATAATCTAGCCAGCTAAATTCATCAAAAAGGTGCTTCCAAATCCAAATGGGATAGAAAACACTGAATCTTTGAAACATGTAACAACTTTAACAAAACAGTCTATTGATAACATTTTTATGAAGACAAATCATTAAAAAAACAAAAAACATCCACAGAGCTTTTAGAAAGGTGCCAAAGTATGGCTTTTCCTCAAAAAAATTATTATGATATGAATTAATCATTTTAAAAATGTTGGCAGGTCCAAAACGAATGCTTTGTTTAGGTCTGTGGAAGATATCTGACGTTTGGTTCCCACATCTAACAAGACTTTGATATCACGCGGTATCTCGGTGTTGTCAGTGATCAAGTTGCCAGTTAATGTGGAAAGAAACAGACGAATGGCTTAGTTTGACTCTGGTGTCTCCATCAGGCTGTAGAGTAACCTAAGTGAATATTTACCATGGCAACAAGTAACAACTGACGTTAGCACAGATCTCAACTGAATCGTCCGAACAACAACCCATAAAATTATAATTTGGCATAATTAAACAAAACCAACTACCAACAGCTATAGTCCTTATAACCTCAACTAATGTGTTGTCACCAGTTAGATCGTCAAAATGAGAAAAACAGCTTCAACCCCTGTTGTGCTACGTTAGCATCATAGCATTAGAGACGGTTGTCCAGTTAGCTACCTAACGTTATACAGCAACCACTTATGGATCAAAAAGCTTGTAGTAATCAAGTAGTCCGCTAACAGTGCTCATTTTTGAACTTTTCATACACAACAACATGTCAAGTCAAGTCAATTTTATTTGTATAGCCCAATCACAAATTTGCCTCAGGGGCTTTACAATCTGCACAGGATTCGACATCCTCTGTCCTTTACAGTCCGACCCTCTCATCGGATGAGGAAAAACTCACCAAAAAATACCCGTTTAACAGGGAAAAAAATGGGAAAAAAAGCAACAGAGGAGGGATCCCTCTTCCAGGATGGACAGACGTGCAATAGATGTCATGTACAGAGTAACAACATAATAACAATACAACATAGACAATCCATATGACAAAAATGTATTCATATAATGTGAACATATATGACAACATATGGAACAACATTTTAACGTTTCTAACGTTAGTTGAATTTTTGTTTTATTTTTTAACTTTACTCCCTTGATACTTTGCATCGCGGACTGTCTGCTTTCCGGCTGGATACCTGTACTGCGTGCACATCGACCGGAAAAGGAAAGTAATTTTTTCTGAATAAATGGGGAAATCACCTGAGGTTCAAGCCGCCCTCGTCAATGGGATTGATAATGTCTGGTCATGTAATGCGCCCAAAGTGAAACTCTGCCGACCGGTTACTCGACACCGCAGATCAGCCCATCTCCCTCCATGCTGCTACTGGGTAAGCGAGCAAGGAGCCCTGGCAGTGGCGGTTTCCACTGAAGTGCCCTCAAACAATGTATAACAATATTTTCCCAGAGCTGAAACTATTGCTACAAGGAGGGGGCCACACACCTAATGTAGGCCTATAGCTACATGTTGCAAAATGACTTTTACTCTACCACAAAAGATTCATCACTTGACTGTCTGTCTGAGTCACTTCAGTCGACCATAAAATATGCAGGTTGTGCAACAAACTGGCAACCATTTGTTGTGAAGGGAATGCAATAGTACGGGGGCGGGAGAATGTGACATCTAGTAGCTGAATGTTGTCAATGTTATCAATTGTACCTTTAAAAGGAAATACACTCACTCTCCCATCTATGTGTTAAGTATAGAGCTGGCGTTGGAAGGCAATTAGCTTAATTTAGCATAGAAAATACCACAAATTGTTAATTTTATATTTCTGTTTGTGTACGGATTAAACAAGTTAAATAAAACATGTTCATTTGTAAGCTTTGGAGTTGCTGGTTGGCATGTTTTTTTTAACTTCTAGAGAGCTCCTGCTTTCTAGTTTTATTGCTAAGATAAGCTTGTCACCTCTTGGCTCAAGCTCAATACTTACCGCACAAACATGAAGCGGTAAGTATTCCTTTAACTCCATTTACTCGTGGATAAGTGGACTACAGTGAATAGGAAACCCACTCAAGCAGACCAATTTTTCACTCAACAGAAAAGATCAGTGGTGAGGACCTTTTTAAAAAATAGCAGCGGCGGTAAGAGAGAGAGAGAAGGAGTGGCAGGTCCAGGTGGTCCCTTCACTTCAAGTCACAAGGTTTAGCACTTTCCACAAACCATTTAACAACTTCAGATCTCTGCTGTTACAGTACGCTGCAAAGACAGGACCACCAAGAGAAAGACTTGAGTCAAAGTCATCGACCACGAGTCAATGGAGGCCGGAGAAACATCAGATGAACAGACACAGTTTGTGCGGTTCAATAGCGGTTAACAAGCACTCCATCATTTCCCCTCGGCACTTCCTCTTGTGGGAATCACAGTCGCCATGTTAAGTGGCGTTCCAATATTCAAAGAATGCCGAGGGACTCAAGTCTATACAGTGTGCACTGTGTGTGTAGCGGCAATCTTTTCTCTGTCTGGTAATCCACATTACCACTACTGTAATATTAACTAACTTTACTTTACATTGTGTTTTTGTTTCTGTGTTTTAAAACACAGGGAAAAAATGTGATATAAATACAGTTTATTTCTGTCATTATCGAAGACACTGAAGAATTCACCTGATGATCACAAACACAATGGCATTAATGGGCATGTGAGACGCAGTAACTGCAACGCACATGTAGTTAGGCAAACGGCTGCGTCACTATTCAGCATTGAATAGTTTATGCAGAGACAAGTATAATCTATTTTAAAAACTCTGCTCACCTAAAACCCTTCCACCGAGCTCACATGACTAATGTAGTATCACGCATGAGTGGGAAAAAAAATAAATAAATCAATTCCCCTATGTATTGCAATTTTTTATGATTCCGATTTTGAAATAAATTTTATAATGCCAGAATCAATATATTTGCTTCATTTAAGTCTGTGCGGAGATAGAAGGAAGTTAGCGCTTTTATTGTTGTAGTCTGAGTAACGTGACGTAATATCCGTTTCAAAAAACAAAACAAAGCCGAAGCAAGTCGTAGCGAGAAAGCAGAAAACGGCGGAGGGTCCACGTAGATACGACCTGCACCCTCGTATTTTAAATCCAAACTGGTAAACACTACACATACAGTTAAGTATGAAACATTTTGGGTTTTACACCTTACCAGGAAAAGCAAAACTAGATATGATAGATAAAGCTGCATGCTAACTCTGTCATGGACAGGAAACGTTATTGTATTGCGGTAATGTGTGGCCAAGCCAGCCGTCACTCTCATCTCCGTGGTCAAATATGACGTATATGGACGTATTTTCCAAAGTAAAAGTCCCTAGAAGTGTATGATTCAACTTTTTCCCATGGTCTAGTGTTAAAAAAGTTAACAAAAATCAAAATTAATCGTAATATTGAATCGCAATACTTGAAGAATCATAATACTTAAAAATCGCAATACATATCGAATTAGCACCCAAGTATCATGATAGTATCAAATCAGGGGATAGAGGTGTATCGTCCCAGCCCTAGTATCAAGGTAGTTCCCAAGGGGAAGTGGAGGAGGCTACAGGAAGGTTACAGTCTCCTCCTATATACGACCACATGTTATCACAAGACCGAAATGTCATATTGCAGCCACATGATGACATCTCAGCAAACTTAATTTCCTGATTACGACCGTGAGATGCGATTGAAAGGCCTGGAAAGAGCCAGTAACGCCACCTTGAGCTACGATTATTTTGTCAAGGTCAAAAATGAACCTTCATGCTCAGTTTAAAAGCTTGTTATAACGGCATTGTGATTTCGGAGCCGAGGCCAGCTTTACCTAAAGAGCATAGATGAAAGAAGAGCATCAGTGGGACAATAAATTATCTCGACTCCCTCATGACCTCACTGTGACCTGAAGTCATTGCACTTCTCTTCTCTGCTACATTATTCCTGCTACCAAACGGCTTCCTGTCAGTCTGCAAGATGAGATGTATTTCTCCAGCAGTATGATAAAGCTTTCAAGACAAGTGATTTACCCTCGAAACGTTGTGTAATCATTATTGATTCTCATTGTTCTCGTTTTGTCTAATCAACGTAATAGCTAAAATACTATTTTAGAGAGCAGATAATCACAACCATAATAACTCCGGTGCTTCTGCTAATCCTTCTCCAAAGCTTCTGAAGAAATGTATTTTCTTTAGTTGTTTTTTTTTTTTTATCTCAATTAATTAGTGTTACATCAAAGGAGCAGTCTCACTCTATAAGCAGGAAATGTAATTAGGCACTAATGAAGAAGAAGAAGACTGTACTGCTTTCATTCCTCCACGGTGACACTAAAGGCTTGCGTCACATCAATATCTCACTTTTTTTTATCACCCCCTTCACCACTCCCCCGGGGAGTTGATCAGCCAGTCGCTGGGTGAGGCTTTAAACCCCCCCTGGGTGAGATGAGACATGCAGGGGAGAGGGAGGGGAGTGCTGCTCCTAATGACAAGTGTAGGAGAGCTCAGACTGTCGAGAAAGCCCGACTTCAAAGGGGCGAACGAGAGGAGAGAAACACGGCAAACACAGGCAGGAATAACGTGTCAGAACAGAGAGTGGGCTGAGGGCGTCTGAGGGAGCAGATTGCTGAATATAAAAGGTTTGGGGTTTAAAGCGAAGCCGGATGCCCTCAAACACCGTCAAAGAGACACCTGAGTACTCAAGTCCACTTACAACGAGACTGCGCCGTCCAAACATACAGTACACTCTCACCTTTTGAAGCCTGCAGGACTTTGTTTGTGATGTATAATTAAGAAAACTGTGGCTGGACGTCGGCGTGTTGCAACGCTCTGGACTGTATTTTGATTGATAATAATGATGGTAGCCCCCGGCTGTGTGAGACGACTTGCATGATGATGTGCAGCACACAAAACTGATCAAAGCCCCAAAATATGAAATGTGAAGATTAATGTTTGAAATGAGAGAAGGAGAAGAGAAAGAGAAAGATAGAGAGAGATAGAGAGAGAGAGAGAGAGATCCTGGAAGAAAACAGGCTGGTTTCACCATAGAAACAGCAAATGAGCAAATGAATGCATATCAGATGTTTTACAGAAATAGACTATTCTCTCGCAGGGAGCACTCCTTGAAACCCCGGTGAAATAAGGCATGCATAAAGGCTTCCCCAGCGGACCATGATGTATGCGATCAGTTTGCTCGACACAATGAAGATACCCTGGGCCCGTTCAGAGCAGATTCGGCGGACGTTTGCTGTGCAGCTGATGACTGCCAGAGCCTTGGGATAATGAGGCCCGGGATAAGACGACTGTGAAGAGGGATTGGAGGAATCTGCGGCAGACTGTTGGCAGGCTTGTGTTGTCTGAGCCGGGCTCTTACACCAACTGCACTGAAGGACGACTCTCTCGGATGAGGGGAGGGGGGGGGAGGGGGGAAGCGGAGGAGGCCGTTTGTGTGAAAGAAAGAAAAGAAAAACACCCACGTGTAACAGCATAAACATTCGGCCTTAAAACGTGCTAGATTCCCCCCCATGTGGCCTGCTGCTACCAAAGAGACAGGAAACAGAACAGAGGGATGTCAGTCAGTCAGACAGTGTGTGGGATGAGATGATCTGCCAGCAGATGAGATGAGTTGACATCACCAAACATACTGTATCGTGTCTGTATCAAAGACGAAACAGAACGGTGTCCTGGTTTTCGTCAATTTCGCTGTTTTTCAAAGTGCATACAAACTTAAATCTTTTGCCTGAGACTGAACTTTGCAGGGATGGCGCGTTTGGGAAATTAGTTTTAAAAAATCCTCACATTTAAAGGTTCTTGGTAATAACATATTATCCATTATTAATACAATACTTAGTCAATGTAATAAATAAATGCCAAAGAGTCTAGGGCTGCATGATTTTGAAAAAATTCCGATTATCTTTGACTGATATCACAATTGCGATGTGATTTGCGATATTAGAGGGAATGATAATTTTTACATTATTATTCTCATTTTTATTGATAAACATATTAAAATGATTATGGTGGGATTTTTGGGGGCATCTGTACCAAACAAAGATGTTTTCTTAAGTCTGTAGAATATGATATGTAGGACGGGACATCTCTGGAGCATGACAATATCTAAAATGGTATTTTGACACACATTTTGCATTGAACAAATATTACGCCTCCTGCGATTTGAAAATTGCAGTGGGCCATATTGCGATTTGGATAAAATTTTGATTGAAAAACAACTAAAAAACAATACATCTCATCGTGGTAGCTTTGTGCCTCTTTGTTGTCATTTTGCGTCTCTTTGTAGTCGTTTTAAGTCTCATTTTGCATATCTTTGTTGTTGTTTTGCACCTCTTTGTTGTCATTTTGCATTTCTTTGCATCTCTTTTTCATTTTGGATCTCGTTTTGCATTTCTGGTCATTTTGCGTCTCTTTGTTGTCGTTTTGCATCTCTTTGTTTTTGTTTTGTGAGTCTAGGTCGGGGGGGTGGGGGGGGGCTTGTACCACCCTTCTACAGGAAGAGAGTGTTTTGTATTGAAGTGTGAATGACAATGTTGCATCTCTTGTTGTTTTCAAATCAGAACAACTTCTATTTATCAAAAACATTAACTTCTTCAACAAAAGCACAATTCAGCGCCCCATTTCCAGTTGCCACTGCAGTTCACAGGGCCATTCATTACCCTCTCTCATTCATAGTTTCCCCTTGAACCAAAGGGAATGATTAAAAAGCCCCCCGATTGGTTGGAGAGTTTCTGATTCTGCAGTCGCCCCAGACTTCAATCAGCCTCTAATTGAAAAGTTATAATGAGGTTCAGCCGAGCTCAGCTAAAGCACTCCAGCTTGACTCCTGATTCCACGTCGGGCTCCTCTCTCGGAAACAAAGAGAGGACTCAGCCGTTTGAATTTTCACACAAACAACCCCTGTGGAAGCAGATCTTCACAAGAGGCTTTTATTCAGATTTTTTTTATCAAGCTTAGAATTAAGTGACATTAAAGCCAGATTTAATGCAAATTGAATGCGTGAAAGCAGTTTGTATTTTTCATTTTGCTGTGTGTGTAATTAGTTGCAGTCCATTCAGAGTCACAGAGGAAACGGGAGGAAAAACAATGCATACATATTGCATTAGAGAGCAGACGGCCGGGGAGGAGCATCATTAATCAAAGATCCATAAACACAGCTCATAATGTTAATCCAGCGCTCATTTTCAAAGCTGTGGCCACTTGTAATGAGCCATCTATTTCTACAAAGTATTTCTACAAAGTGGAGACAGATGCAAAGCCAGAATATGTGTTAAATTATCCATTAGTAGGGCTAGCACAGTTCCCACCTTTTCGATCTGCTTATTTCTTCCATCCAGGAACATGAAACATGAGTTCTGCGATCCCTGATGTGATGAGAGTAGTCTGTCAGCTAGCATGCTTTTATTTTCACCTCGAGCCCCAGCGAGGCTCTGTTAGTATTCCTCATACGTCTCATCTCGCTGCTTTAGCTTTGGGGGGTTATATACAGTATATGTGCATGTGGATGTATGTTTTTTTATTGTAGAGGTGCTTCAGATGAAGACTGGTTGCCTTCCTGTGGGCATCACAGCGACACAGGAGGCAGACAATCAATCGCCACTGGCCCGAATCGCCTCAAATTAATTTCCCAATGATTACCTCCAGGTATCCGCCGCTGCTGTTATTCCTCTGCAGATCTATAATGCAAACACTCACTGCAACAGCTGCACATGTGTGTATGTGTGTGTTGTTTTTTTTTGTGTGTGATGCACAAACCAACCGCAGCAAACTATGGCTTGTTGAAAAATGAGCACCCCTGGGCGCTGAGGGAGGGAAAGCGAGAGAAGATGGGGAAGAAACAGGAAACGAGAGGAGGACATGAAGAGGGAATGTGCATGCGTGTGTGTATGTGTGTGTGTGTGTGTGTGTGTGTGTGTACACAGGGGCTGAGAACTTTTTTTTTTTTCTGGATAAAAAGGAGGAGAAAAGTTAATATAAGAAGTCTGTCAAAATGTTAAAGGCCCAACAAGAGGCACCAGTCAATCTGGAGAAATGGCCGCGAGTGAATCTGTCCCACTGATCAACACCCACAGGACCCTCTTCTGTGTGTATGATGCTTACATAAACTCAGTGGCAAAGGCCATTACTGTGCACCCAGCTCAGATATATTGTTAAAATATTATTTCATGCTTCAGTGCCCCTTAGCTCAATGTGCTTTTTATTAAAAAAAATATAACCAAAGAAACATATCCTGAACGAAGGCAAAATGGATTCACAATGTTTTCTTGTACATCTGCTAAATCATGGTGAGTCATCGGTCGTCTGTTTGCTGATTTCCAGAACAACCCAACTCCAATATCCTGTTGGCATCTTGCCTGAGAGGATGAAGAAAAAAAAGAAAAAGAGCAAACGGAAGCAGCAAATTCAAACTATCATAAGTCCAAATGAATCTATTACCATAATTCTCACAGCTATTCAGTTTTTTCATCTCCGTGCTCGGGGGCGACGCTCGGAGCCTTTCCTACCCATCTCCATTACCCTCGGCTTGTCAAGAGGCAAGCCGAGCAGAACAAGGAAGGAGGAACAGCGGTCATAATGAGACAGACGATAACAAAGCAGAGGATGGAGAGATGGCAGTGACGGAGTGAGATTGTGCAAAGATCTAAACAGTCTGAAATGAACCGCCATCATTTCTCTTAATAACTCGGCCTTCGACGAGGAATCGTGAAACTTTAAACGAAGGAAATCACAATTAGAAGGTTTTTCATCATTTCAAGTAGCCTGCCGTTGTCCGGAGCAATATCGAGCGCTGCCCTCTACATCATTTAGAGAAAACTATGAATTAAACATGGCCACTTACCAAGCTGGCGGAGATGTGATGAAATTCAACAACATTACTGACTCTTGTTTTTACGTGTTATTTGATTAGCATCGCGGCCACAAGCATGGATGATTTTGAAGTGATGAGTGGTTAACTGGGAAGTGAAATCAACCTCATTGTTGTTAATTCTCTCCAGAGTGTTATTGCTTTTGGCTATTGTAACACCGGTATGAAATTATTCATTTGCAGAACTGAAATAAAATGAATCAATTCTTGTGCTTCCAGCCTTCCTGTTCCAGTCTCCCTTTTTCTCTCCTTTCATGTCTGCTCTTTTGGGTTCATCTGTGTGGTGCCACAAAACCTTTCAGTCTGTTTTGCCTGCAGCTTCAGCAGGTGTATCCACAGTCCGTCACAGGTCACTGATCCTCAGTCCGCCCACCTGCTCCCTGTCTGCCCGCCTTCAATACCGCAAACAGGAAGCTGCACTTTCTGCCAAAATAAAAGGTCAAAGGGCAAAATGCTGCTCTTTTTCCTTCTTATGCCCAGTTCCAGTGTCCACACTTCGCACTAAGCGCTCACACATACCTTAAATGACCTCACATGCAAGATCAGCACAAGTGTCTGAGTGAAGGAAGGTGCAAGGGCTCCAAATGCTGTATGTGAAAGGACACCACATAAATCACATGCGAGAGACATTCCTGTGGCCACATATTCATGCCTTCATATAGGCATACATACAGTGCTTGCTCCCATGAGCATGTACAGAATGTTATATGTATGAACATGTTCCTGCCATCTCTTTCTATACTTCTTTAATGTATTATAATGATTTTGGATTTCGACTGCCATCGTTTTTATCGTTACAACACTATGGGTGCATTCCAAGTCTCTTAAATTGCATCCAGGTGTCCCTCACTTGTATCTTTTCCTTGCATCTTAGTCCCTCCCACAGGCGACACATGGAGAGAGGAAATGAGGAAATATGTTTCTAGAGACGTGAGACGACCTTTCCTCTGAAGCGTCACGAGAAGCGACGTCCGTTTCTGATGATGGCGGCAGCTGATCACAGCTGTCAGTCGGCTTTAACAACTGTGGAGACTTTTGATGGAGTCTCTAAACTGTACTATAACTAATAAAGACACACAGTTATTATCACTGGCAGAGCAGCAGTGTTTTCTGTTACCTGTTTAACAAACACCTGCACATGAATAACAGCTGCAGTCTGTATTTATACAGACTGAGTCCTGCTTAGAGGCTCAGGAACCATTTCTACTGGCAGAAATTATTTATTCATTATAATAGTCTGTATTTATTGATATTCTGATTGTGAATTTATAATTCAATAACTCTGAATATGATTATTGTGTCTTTTGAGCACTGGAAATTATTCATTAGGCTACATGTTTCAGGGAAAATTGAAATTATATAACTCATCAGACCCGACACTCAGGAACTATCAGCCTATGATGTGACTGAATGGAAATGATGATTAATGATGTAAAAAGTTTGTTTGTTGCTGGCAGACAAACTCTGCTACTCTCTCTGACTTTAATTGTGTCTGTAATAAAAGTTAATGAAAAGAAAAATCTTTCTAATGAATGAAGAAAGTTGTTTGTGGTCCTTTTGTTGTTCATACCTACAATTAACCCATACTTTTAACTAGATGGTGAATCAGAAAACAAATAAATAGAAAACATGGGAGTGATACACTTGAGTTTAATCTGTTATCTGTCTTCTCTCTGGTAAAAAAAACTCTAGTGATGTTGAGATGTATCAGATCCGATCAGCTGCAGCGTCCAATCAATAATTGATATCCAATAAGGGGGCGTGTCGGTCGGTAAAAGACTTCCGTGATGGCTGCTCTCGTTTATGTGTAAGAGCTTTGAGACGGCCTTCAAGAAGACGGACCAGAGCGACTTCCGGGTTCAAGCGAGGATCGAGGAGCAAGGAAATGTCAAATAAGAGACTTGGGATTCACCCTCTGACTTTAACGCTTTGATTTACAGCAAAAGCAGTCAGGACTCAATAGTTGACCAGAGAGCCCTCCAGCACTTTTTGATTTCGCCGTGGGATAGCCCTGAATCTGCCCTCATTCATTTCAATGAGACCACCGCATTGGCATAGCAGGGGTGCCAACGCAGAAGGCTCCAGGCGAAAAAAGCAAAGTAGGTGAACCTGCCTAACTTTGTCTCCAACGGAACACAACAAATTCGCCAACCAACTGCAGCGGCCAATCAAACTCGTTCAACAGCACATTACTTGTAGATCACTTTGCAACGTGAACTTAAGTCCACTTTAAGCACCACAATCATCGAGACAGAAGATACCATTTTTGTTGCTGTGAGAGATTTCCAAACATGTAAACTCCAGTCTTGTAGTATTATAAACCACCATGCAGTGTTTTGTCATCTGACAAGCCTTAAAGGCTTGAAACAAGCTAGTCAACGTGTTGTCCGACCATGTCAAGTGTTTAAAGCTGTTCAGCATGTCACCATAGAGATAGTCAAGGAAATCAACTGAATGGGGATAACAGTGCACACTTTGGGACAGTCTTTCCCTTCCTTTAGTGTATTGTCATTCAATTTTGTAGTTACAGCTGTAGTCAAAGAGTAGTATAACATATTCAGTTGCATCAGTCAATGGGATCTTAATGGTAATATTGCCTTGGAAATTAAGGTTTTACACTAGGCGATCATTTTTTTTTTGCTTCTCCATTGGAATCTCCATGGTAATATAGTTCAGTTTACCTACACTTTATTCATATTCCTTAGCTTCTTACCTTTCAAATGAGACCAAATATATGTTTGAGGAGCAGGTCCTGCTTAATTTTGGTAGTTATTTTAGGCATTTTACCACGTTTTTAAGAGGTTAAAGGCACTCAAGGTTTTGCACTTTTGTTTGACTTGTATAGGAAAAGTAGATCCACAGTCAAACAATCAGTATTTGTTTCTCATTTTGCAAAAGTTCGACTAAGTATTGACACTGAAATTCACCACCTGCAGCTATAAAAACCTCCATTTAAAACATACTGGAGACAGCTGCCATTTTCTACACAAACTCAGTGACAGTGCCTGAAAGTCAAAGTTGATGCACAGTTGGGATCAACACTCCAGGAACTACGAGCAATGCAATATTGATGGTCGGGCTTAAATAATAAATCCAACAGAAGAAGAGATTGTCTTGCTGCTTCACATCAATGGGCTGTCAAAAAGAGAAACTGTCTTTTCTGACAACACGGTAAAAAAAAAGAAACAATGTAATCAATTAACCATCAGTGACCATTTATAATACCCTCTAACATTCCCCAAAATAGTCCTCATCGAATGGCAAAACATTATTTAAAGACATCGCCCAGTTTTCAGTCCTTGTTCCCGTATTCCCTTTTCCTTTCTAATCATCTGCTCGACAGCAGCGAGCACTGTCGTATCCCTTGCAGTTTGTCTTGTACAATAGCAAGCGTACAGTATCAGAGCCCTAAAATGGAGCAGAATGGCGTCCCCAGATAAAAGCCCCCAAAATTGGCATCCATAGATGAGAACAAGAGTGTGTGTTTCCAGCCCGACCGTCTCAGTCTCCCTCTGCTGCTCTGACAGCTGTGTCTGTTTCACAGGCCTCATTATGAGCCTCTCTGTCTCAGCTTTTTCCCTGCACCTCACCCTCTCTATCCCAACGACTGAACCTGATCTTTGACTGCCACCCATTTTTCTTTGCAGGTCCACCTACTGCCCTGATTGGCAGGTAATTACCAGCCAGGTGACAGCAGCCTATTCCAGGAGTTGAGAGGTCATCAAGGTGTTTTTTTGGTTCAGAGTTTTCCTGAAGTTCTCAGAGCCGGATTCTCCTTGTGAGGCAGCGCCGGGCGGTGACAGTGCAGAGCTGTTAGATCTGTCTTTATGTCTGTGGTGATGTTAGTGCTGCTCCCATCCACATCCTCTCGAGCCATCTTTGATCCTGTGACTGAAAGGCGGGCGTAGAAAAGGGGCTTGTTTTCCGTCTCAACCACTGTTATTACAGCGGGACAGGCGAGTAATTGCTCTGATTCAAGTCCATGCGAGGTTATGTAGAAAAACGCTGTAAACTAAGTGGAAAAAGAAAAATGAAAAGCAGCACGGGGGGAAAAGATGAAACAAAGCCTGAAGACAAAGTGTCTGAACACTGCGATAGTGGATTGAAGTGGTAGTTTAAATTCCCAGGGAAATGCTATTTTGATGGTGTATTTCTTGTTGAACAGTGTAGGGAGGGACAGCTCAAAAGAAAGCGTGTTGGACCGTAACAAACAAAGAAACTTGGAAGAAGTACCTGCAAGTTTTTTGTTGTAGATTCCTTATGTAGCCTATAACATGTCTTATTGGAGCAGGCGGTGCACCAGATTTCACTTTGAAATTGGTGAAGTTATAGGTTTTGTATGATGCAGGACAGAGATTTATGGAAATCTTCAGAGATCTGTGACAATTTTGTTGGTTGAAATCTTTAATGTAAGCCTTTAAAGGACTAGTGTGTAACATTTAGGGGGATCTGTCAGCAGAAATAAAATATAATATTAATAAGTATGTTTTCTTTAGTGTATAATCACCTGAGAATAAGAATCGTTGTGTTTTCGTTCCCTTAAAATGAGCCGTTTATATGTACATAGGGAGTGTGTCCCCTCTCCACGGAGTCCGCCGCCATGTGTCTACAGTAGCCCTGAACGGACAAACCAAACACTGTTAACTTTTCCTGCTTGAGTCGAAGTCGATAATGTTACTCGCTCCGGAGTTAACCCCCGTCACTTCACTCAGCCGCCTGGAAACAAGACACGCACTGGCTCTGCTATTCTCGAAATGATCTATGCTACTCTTACAACAACTGGCTCTAAAGAGGGCCATTCACGTTTTTGTGTCGGCCACCATAGTTCTCCTACACTCTTGGCACACAGAAGAAATTTAAGTTGGTTGCAATCTGCAACCACACTGCTAGATACTGCCAGATCATACACACTGGTCCTCTAAAGCAGCATGAATTGATTGTTGGGGCACTTGGGGGCAACATATAAAGTTATTGTGAACGTATTAGCAAACAATAACACATCTAGCAGACACAGAGCAACATTGGCTTGAATTTGGAGTCGTGTGTCTGGTCACCTGGCGAATGTAAGTCAAATATTCTCTCTCTTTTAGCTCCGTTTTTGGTCTCCACCAACTCCTGAAGGAAATATCTGGATCGTTAGCAGCTAAATGCACCACTATGTTCACCATCTAGTTTGTCTGTCTGCTGTTCAGTGCTGAGCAAGAATCTGCTGATGGACACAATGATGATGAGAGTGGTGAGACTGAATCAAAACAGTAAAGCTGCAGGATGTAAGAACCAAAACAATGAGCTGAACGACACTAAAACGTCCTGAGATGCTGAGGGAAACTGCAGACTTGGAAGATAACTCTGTGGATTTGTCACTGCGAGCAAGTCCTTTGACGTTACACATAGTAATTTGATCCAACTTTTTTATAAAAATATAGATTACTGCAGCTTTAATGAAACACATTAAAGGACCACCATGAAATAACTACTAAAACTATGGAGGCAAAACTAAAAGGAGTTTGACATGAAAAATAAAATATGAGGAAAAAATAAGTGAAAAACTAGCTGACACTTGTGCAATAATTGTGCCTCAACGTGCCGTCATATCCATAATGTCTCAGATATTACAGCCAGCCTGTTTCTCCTCAGTTTCTGCTTCCTGGCCTTTTGTCTTTCTAAGTGGTTGTAATTGTTGTCTGTGTGATCTGGTCAGGCTTCTGCTGGCCGCTACCCCTCATTTATCTCTTTCACAGAATTAACACATTAAAACAGCATCCTGCGGCTACATTTGTTGTTCAAAGGCCCATTAGCCGCTCACTCCGCATTAGCTTCTCAGCGTTAATAGTGACACAGATGCTAACTAACAAAGGGAAACAAGACATAGCAGCATTTAGCGTCATAATGTGCTGTATAGTTAATCATGAGACTGGATACTTTGTGTTTGTTAAGCCAGTTTACCTCAACATGTATTTCTTACCATTTTAACTTTATATACAGTTATATACAGGGATAAGATGTACGAGCAGATAAGAGAAAGAGACTCAGCTGTTCCTGTTAAACTGCGAGAGGTTAAGTTAAATCAGCCCCCATCAGAGTGAAGCCAAGGCTGAGAGTGACGCCCTCGATATATATTCAGAACAACATGAACAAGTTGTGTCTCTTCTTTCTACTCAGAGCATACTGTTATTGCACACTTGGATCTTGGTTACATAAGACTCAGTAGCCTTTATTTAGCCCGAGAAGGCTCTCATTTGAGGTGCAGCATAAATGATGCAGTGCTCTGAATGACGCACGTAGACACAAAAGCGACGGAAAGGTTTCCCACCGCGGCCGCCACTTTGGACATACACAGTCGCCACCATGCTGGCAACACGGCTGAGTCACAGACTGGACCACATGTATGACGTCTCCACCTCTACTTATAATCTAGTGGGACGAGTCTCCTCCGAGGAGCAAGTACATCGAAGTAAGCTCTCATTGTAGAGGCTCGGGTGCATAATTCAAGAATCAGGCATTCAAGCATGAAAGCAGAGAAATGTGCTCTTGCTTGGTGAAAAAAAGGAAGTCTCTCTTTCAGTTAAACATTGATGCTCCTCAAAATGCTAACAGACAAACAGTCCTGCAGACACACACACACACACACACACACACGAGGGTGTGGTGGGAGTCAAGGCATCCACTTCCACAGACCAACACCACAGAACATTCTGGAAACTGCTGACTGACTTGTTCCCGGCCGCAACCACGCCGCCATGCAGAGCCATCATTTACCAACAAGACGGTGCCTTTTTGCACCAGCTAACCCTAATACTTACTCCCACACATGCTGACAGCGCTATTATCATCTCAAAATTACAGTACTCTTCCTGCTCTTCACTCCATTTGTAAAAGCAACTGGCAACACCAGCCTCTCTCTTTCACCCAGTGATGCATCTGCACGTATCGACGACGGTGAGAGATAGAAGGACGTGGTCTTCATCAGAAAGCACCCTGTGTCCTGATTGATATGCACCAACTGTCCTCATATAGGCTGCTACTACTATTACTGCTGCTGCTGCTGCACTGGAAGGAAGAAAAAAGGTAGGCAGGCACAGAGCTACAGCACACAGACATAGATGAAAAGCCCACAGCTTCTCTGTAGAGCCCTAAGAAAACAGAGCAGAGCTGCTCTCTAAGCTAAACAGACCTGCAGATGTGAAATCGTTAATCTCATGTAAACCAGCCTAATTGATACTCCGCTGCTGCTCAGGATACAAGTCCATTCTTGTTTTGTAGCTCCCCGCACTACGAGACATGAAAGGTTACAAAGATTGTCTCCGGATGTGATTGTATTTGACAGGAGTCTTTGATCTGTGGCAAAAGAATGAGAATTTATCCCTGGTGATGCAAGAAAGAGAAATACAGTCATCACGGTGTTTGTGCGCAGGCTTTTATTTGGTTGTCTATTTGCTAAAGGTCAGAGCGCTCCTGCTGAGTGGGGCAAAATAATCGAGACATATGCCACAGCAAGCAGACATCACACAGGCTTCTCAGATGTTTGCGAAATTAATGGGTTTCAACACACATATAAACTGTTGCTGCCAGATTAAACAGACCCCCGTGCTGCATTACCTATAGTATGGCAGCCCGAACCATGACTTAGCTCATTAAATGGAGACAAAAGAGAGCTTGACAGTTTACATAAACCACAGCAGATATGTGCCCTGTAGGCATAATCAACAACACCAAAACATCTCCTTAATTAAAAATCATTAACTTGATGCATTCGCTATTAACAGCACCAATTAATTACATACAGAGCTAATGTCTCATAAATAATGGAGAGCAGGGTAGATGGATGAAAGGATAGATGGATGCGCTCACTGTAGCGCAAGAGGGAAAGAACAGATGGATGTTCCTTTCGCTCGTTTTGCTGCGTCAGTTCATGTTCGGTCTCCCGCCCAGACCACTAAACTACACTAATGGGGTTCTGGTGTCAGCGGTCCGGCGGTTGATGGCGACAACTTTGTTTAGGGGAACAAATGAATCTGTCTGAACCGCTGCTTGTGCCATCTGTTGACAGGAACCCACTTCCACTGACGGCCGCTGCAAAGACATGAGGCTCTGGTATGAGGTCCCGCATAGCTAATTTCATTAAGTGTGTAAGGGGCCACAAGTGTCTGCACACACACACACACACACACACACACTCACACACACTCATCTGCATGTTGTTGTCGTTGCAGGAGGAAGTGTTTCTGGGTTGAAGCAGCAGATGGTCAAAGCTAAGCCTCAATTTGTGTTTCTCATGTGTGACCATTACATTCCAGTCACAGAGCGAAGCATCCGTCCAAAAAATAGACCTGGTTATCTTGGAAAAAATTAAATGTTACAAAACATCTACTGTTGTGAAGGTATTTCCAACATCCTCAACCTTCTGGATGAAAACAATATTCCACCTGCTGAACAATAAAAAGATTTTGGTAATACTTTATAATCATTAATAAATGGTAAATTGATAATTAATTATACTTTTGTTAAAAGTTACTTTACTGTTAACAAACAATGATACGATAATCAGTAATGTTTATTATTATTAGTAATACTATCATTCATGTTATATTAACAGTTTATTACATTATAAAATGTTATATACTATATTAATTATGTGTTAATGATTACTAAAATGTATTTTAAAACTTTAAGAATTGTAAAACATCAATAAACATCCAGCCCCCCGATCACTACTTTCCAAACAACAACAAAATCTCAAGATGGCATCTCCGGTATCCGGGATATTTTGGCTTCACTTTTGTACAGTGGGAGGAAGTAGAGCCAATCTATATATACAGTTCATGGTTTATACTGTATTTATATTTGTCTTGTGTCAAACAAAATGAGCAAGGCTGCCTGGATTAGGAAACCAAATTTCAAATTTGGGGAAAGGGTTAAAATCTTTTTTGTTGTGCAGCTGAATTAATACTTTTTAATCCAAATGATTAGAGGAGTCTTTGAGGATTCTGGAAATACTAAATGAACAGCGGTAAGTGTTGTTAAAGAACATTCTGGGTTTTTCAAAGATCCCTGATTATTTTTTTTCGAAAAACAGATGCTTAACTCTGCAACTTAGATGTATTGGCAATACATGAGAGCCAAAAACTGGGGCTAGTCAAAGCTGAACATTAATCATCAGAGAGAGTGAGCAACAGAAAAATCTGTCCCACAAATCATAAAAGGCAGCCGCGTCTAAATACAGACATACATCCGTTTTTTAATGAGCAAAGCATATCCTCTCTCCGCTCCGTTCTCTCTTTTCTCAAACAGTAGATGCATTTTCTCCCTCGCTGTCCCTGATTCCCTTCTTTGTTTCTTATTTCTCCTCCCTCGCTCGTTTCCCACTTCCTGTCGGTAGCAGCAGAAATGAAAAATGCCACTACTTCATATCTTTGAGTATATCTTAAAAAAAAAAGGGGCTCCCAAGGCTCCCGTCCAAGTTGAAAGCAATTCTTTTGATATACTGCAGAACAATTTCATGCCCAATTCATTTATTCCCTCGGTACTTTAATTGTGAACTATTTCCAGATCCACTGTAAATTCCCTGCCATCTAATATGGTTAGAGTGGTGGTACCAATTCTTTTCAAAGTTTAGTGTCTGCAGTTAGAAACTCTGTGCTCTGTAAGTATTTTATTACGCACCCTTAATTACAGCCGTTCAATTTACAGTTTTTCTTACTGAGCAACTACTGGAAATATAAAATATTCATAGTTTTGGAAAACATTGGTCCCCCATGAAATAATGAGCCACAGCTAGACTTCCATCCTTGTCAGTTTCTCACTCTTTGTTGAATTCAATAAACTGTATATGTATGCAGTGTTTTACCATTTCTTGTTTAATTAAGGTACTACAGACTTAAGGCTGTCAGATATGGAAACAAACACACACGATTTCTCCTCCATCAAACCAATCCAAACCCCAGATCTGTCCCATCCCCCTTTCTCTCATCCTAACCCCATAACTCCCAGTTCACTCCACACTAAGCTTATTATCCAATGATCCATCAGTGGAAGTCACAGGCTATGGCTTGTCCACCACAAACCACATCCGCCAGCAGAACAGAGCCGCAATAAAACAAAGTCAGCGTCTATCTGCAGCGCTGGCTTCAACATGGAACAAGGCTGACTGTAAATAGAAATCAACTTTTGTTTTTATTGGTTTGAAGTACAATATAATTTTAGCTGTTTGGTACAAGACAGAGCAGGAAAATAAGCCTTTTAAAGCACTTTTTCTTTGATATTTTTAAATCAACTTTGGTTTGGCCACAGGCCTTTTTCACAGCAGACATCTGGACTCGGCATAACAGGAGAAGCACAGGTGATACTACTGTAATAACATTAACGATGGATCTATTATATTTAAGTGCCCCAGTAAGATGTGACAGTGTGACATGCATGCACAAAACCAGGACCATCACATCCATCACAGTATATTTACATGTATTTACTGTATATGCATACCCGTCTACAATCTGTTCTCATTATCTATATACATTTACTACACTACTAAACAACCTGTTTAGATTACACTCTTATACTCTAATTATATATTCAACAAGTGTTCAGTCATGTATGTGCATACAAGTGCATCTGTGTGTCTGTTTGTCCACGGCTAATTTCACATACTACTGGAACCATCGGCCTAATATCTTTAGTGCTCATTTATGACTGTATGCTCAGGGACCTGTCATGGTTGCGGTGATTCACACTTTTCACACAACTGCTTCAGTTTGGACTCGTTTCCGCTATGGATTATGAATTGTTCCTCTCTTGATTTGCACGCCAAGATAAGACAATTGTATGTATGTATAACTATCGCTTAGCAAATGACAAACTGAACCGAGTGCTGACTACAACGAAGCGTGTCTTCTCATGTCGGTAAGAGGAGAGCTAGTTAGCTGTTAGCAGCCAGTGGGAGTCGTACGGTGTGTTTGGCTAACAGAGCTAACAGCTAATGGAAGTAATGACACAGCAGGACTGACAGTTTCTGTTCAGAGGAAGCATTAAACAGTCAACATGAAGCGTTACACAGTGAACTGCAGTTTAGCTGCACAGAGCCGGTGCAGACGGCTGCATGGAGTAAAATGAGGGCGAATCTGTTGCGTGAGACGTTGAGTAAAAAACACGTCTGGTACGCTTGTGGACTAGACGGGGTTCAATCGTGGTTTGTATTCATTCAATCAAACTTTACAGTGGCGGTCGTTGCAGACACAACTGGCGAAGATCTGCACTCTACTGATTGCAGTTTTCCAGTTAGATTTTGTTCCACTTACACATCTGTCAGAGGATTGTTTGGAGGGAGCCTGAGATCTAAGAATTTCATTGCCAACGAGTGCTTTACTGTAATTTTTGTGCATTTAACAGTAAAGACTTTAAACTTGACCATGACCCTGAAATTAAGATGCTGCTAAACAAAATTCCGCCATTAATGTTATTATTTACACCTGTCCTTTTCCTACTGTAACATGCCAAAATGTCTTATGTCAAAAGGGTAGATTACTTGAATTTTAATAAGAAGGGTACCAGTACTCTTACCTACCAGCCTGCATAGTATGCACATGCAACATTTGGGGGCATAAATTGTACCAAGGAATTATTAATTAAGGATAAAATGTACTAATTCAGAATACAAACCAGTAATTCTGGTAATTCATGTGCACAAATCATCAAACAAGACTAAAGTCTACAGCCATGCTAGCAGTTCTGTGAGACTGAACTGAGCTTTGCTATGAGCTAACATGCTCACAATGATCACGCTAACACACTCATCTTCAGCAGATATAATGTTTACCATGTTCACAATCTTAATTTAGCGAGTTAGCATGCTCACATTTGTAAATTATCACTAAACACAGTATAGAAAATCATTGGTTATGGGTATTTGGTCAAAAACTAGAGTATTGGACAAATTCAAACTTTGACCAGATGATGGCGAATGGTGAAAAGTCAGAAGATCTCAAAAGTCAAAATTTATCCTGAGGGGGACATGAATTTTAATTTTCATGTCAACCTATCCAAAAGACATTTCACTCAAAACCACAAATGTGAACCTCATTTATTGTCTGGGTTCCATGAATGCTTGTAACAAATTTCAGCCAGACCGAGCCATCCCTAGAGCCTAGAGCCAGACTATTTGTGGTTTGCAAAGAGCCCGAACTGAACTAGACCATTTACTGTACTGCACCCAGCTGCACATTTTTGCTAAATGCCTACATTTTTGCAGTTTCCTTGAGAATAGTCGCGCATAACCAGACCTACCTCCACAGCGCTGTGTCAGCATTGGAGAATGGTCCGTCTCCACCCATTATCATTCTGTTATAGGCGGAAAAACTCTGGCTTGTTTGTATTTCTTGAAACCAATCACAATCGTCTTGGGTGGCACAAAGCACAGGATGTAGCGACGGTGTCCTTGCAAAATAGAGCAGCGAAGATAGCGGTAGGGGAAGAAATTGCCGCGTGAAATATGTCATGGCCAATGGCAGTTATAAACCCGTGGTCTACATCCGGTGAGTCAGACTAGTTTGAGCAATACACAACCTCTTACACCATGAGTACCCACATAGAAAATGACACTGAGCAATAAGTAATTGTACTCACTGGACTAGATCTAACATAGGGGTGTTTGCCCATCTGTCTTTTTTCCCTTTACCTCAACCTTAAACCAACCTGTCGCCTTCTGTGATGCTTAAGCTGCCAGTATGCTTTGTTGGATCTGTTGGATGGCTTTGTAAGCCCTCTATATACTCTCCCCACACCTTTTCAGATTATGGGGATCCAACCATTTCTGTAACTTTCCAAAACCAACTATCCGACATTCACACCCACTTCACGCCGTGGCTGGTAAGCTGTACAGAGGCGAGACTTCTCTCTCAGTTTTTATGAGAACAACCGAGTCCAACAATATGAATGTTTTCCAGGGGAGACTGTCAGAAAATATTTATTATGCTATATGTATATATCTCCCCCTCGCTATGACAGCCGGCTTTTCACTCTGTCTTCGAGTGTGGACGTTCACTATAAACACTTTTGATTTCCAACGTGGTCAGACAACACGACTTACTTCTTTTCAATCTTAACCCGCCCCTTAACCTCAACCCAATTCAAGCTCTAACTCCAACCACTCATCTGTGATGCCTAACCATTACCAAACATGAACATGGATTAAGCCCTAACCCCAACCACAGAAGGCAGCACAAAATCCGAATCAGCTTTCTGCATGGCATACAAGGAATTTGACTTTGTTTTCCAGTGTCTCTCAGCGGTATTGTATGACGATAAACTAGGAGTCTCCAACTTCTTTTCCTCTAAAAGCTAATTTCACAAAATGAAAGTGTCTGAGAGCTACTTATAGCACCAAGTTGTACATCATCAATAGCAGATATAATTTCTGTCTTACTTTTATGGCCCTTTAATAACGTTTCAGCAACCACAGTCATCGCCTCTATTACAATCCCGCCATAGGTGAAGGGCTTTTTGTGTTTTGTTAGGATGTGCGCCTCCAAACAAAGCCTCTGTTGCTGCGTTGGCGTTCTTTGTCAGTTTGATAAAACAGAGACTGATGTCTTTTAAGCGTTGTTTTCAGCTCCTTTACCTTCTCTGTTTATAGACTGCTACCAGCCGGAAAGTCCCATGAAAGGTTGTTGTGGACTTAGGTGAAGTGGCGCTTTTACCGACTGACGCGCTTTCACCGCGAATGAGACGCACACAGTTGTCATTCACATTTGTGAAAACCAACCCTTTTACCCATTCCTCATGGTAACAGTATATTTTTTGCCTTTTAATGGCCTGGATATTTTGGTGTGTGCCTGCTAGTCTGCTAACATCGCCTTGTTACGGCGTCACTGATGTAACAAAACTTCAAAGCGAAGTAACTTGTTTAATTGACAGCTGATTTGCTGAGGCAAATAATCATTTTGTGTTAGAAATTCACATCTGTGAATTTGATTGGATAGGAATTTAAACAGGTTTACAAAGTGACTTTGTGTTATCAAAATTACATGTACATATTCTTTGAACCTTTAGCAAGCCACTGAGAAACGGGTAGATGGGTGGTGAGCTACGGGTAGCGAGTTACTTGTTGGAGACCCCTGTGATAAACTAAACTATATACTGCGAGACAATATAAACTGGAGTGTCATAGATTTAACTATAACATTTATACAGACGTAGCTCTCCCTTTAATATTGCTAGTTGTTCAGGACATTGCAGTCAAGGTTGCAAATCAATAGGAAAGACTGCTTTAGACAATAATTGGAGTATTGCATACATTTTAATGGATTAGCCATAAACAGGCACTCTCATCCAGTTATTTTATTCATAAATGGTATTTCATCAATACTACAGCAAGATATGATATATGGATATAACAATGTAAAATAAAATATACCATGATAGAGGATTTTATCCATATTGCCACTCCTAAAATCAACTAATAGCTTCACTGCTGTTACTCCAAAACTTCCGAGTTGCTTTTATGCATTCTGGTATTTAATCATATTAGCCTTTTTTATATTTGGCAAAGTGATTAGCTGATCGAAAGATGCAGCCTGGTTTCCCGTCTACAGCGAAGTACAGTATTCATCAGGATATTGGCATCATGTATATGCAGCACTGATGGATTTGTTTGCCAAAATGAGACTCGCGGAGAAAACGTCTTTGTCAAAACAGCGAGCATGCACAGGCACATTCGGTGTCCATGCAGACACTCAAAGCCTCTCAAATCAGAAAAGCCTGTTAAATCCACGCTTTGCAGGAATTGTACCATAATAGGACACCTCTTATCCCTGCTAAACAAGGACACACAGGTTTAGTGATTGAAGCACATATGCACTGTATGTGCGATATTAAAGTTGAGAACTATCTTTCAGGTATTAATTAAAAGATAAACACAGCGGGGGTTTAACAAGGAGCTTAATTTCACTAACAGATGAATGTACACCTGTTCCTTCAGGATGTTGGGGGATGGATTAGTCTTTGATTAGACTCTATAGCTGATGGGGCAGAGCGAAGAGGGTCATTACATCAAGCTGCTTGAACTGCAAACCTCACCAGCTCCACAGCACTTACGTCTTAATACTCTGCAGCAGCTAAAAATAACATTTCAGGTGCAGCTTGTCTTCAACAAATATCTCCTTCTGTCCAAGAAGTCCAGTTATTTTAATAACTAATAACTGTGCTATTGATAAAAATAATCTTACAGCTCAGTAGTTCTGCAGAAATGTGGCAAGACAAGAACAGCATGAAGTGCTAATACAATTAGTCAATGTTAAAATAGTTGTCTTCAGAATAACGGTTAATTGACTATGTTTACATGCAAAGTTTTTGCACATTAATATATCACTATTATTCCGATATGACAATATTCTCAATTTGATATGGGTCATATTCCTTTTGGATAATCTGAATTATGCCTTAGTCCAACTGTAGTATTTTACAATTAAGACGTGGGATATGTCGATATTATTCAGGTTTTAGGAGCATTCTTTGGACAAGTATACAACATACGGCATATGCGTCTCAATTGGGGTTTTTACTGCAGCTTGTGACACACAAGATCTTGCCTGTTTATGGCCAACTCTGTGCAAAACCAACTATCCATCCAACATTTTGCAAGGTTGGGATAGAGATGGATGCCCAAAAGAAAAGCCCACATCTCTGTAAGAGGGAGAAACACTCCTACTTTTAAACATTATGAAAAACAAGCACATCCACAGGTTTTTGGATATGTGGAGATATCACAATGCCAACCTTTTAAAGAAGGTGGTTGAAGGGATGAAAAAGGGATGCTGTGTAAGCACGGTTCAACAAATCCGCCACCAGTGGAAAACTTTGAAAGAATCATATTTTGACGTCTGCATGTAAAAGGGAATATTAATTTTCACCGCCATGTAAATAGCTTAGTAGGAATATTTTCTTTTTCAGAATAAGGGCAAAAAACTTAATATTTTGTGGATGTAAACATAATCATTGACTTATCTTTTAGTGCGTCATAGCATTGTCTTGCCAAATCCTTGCAGGTTCCAGCTGTGTGCTTTATTTTATGTCCCTGTAATTGGAAATTTCCTGGGTTTTGGACTTTTGGTCAGACAAAACGAGCAATTTGAAGGCATCATTTTGAAATGGTGATGGGCTTTTTCCAACAATTATAGAGAAATGTTAATCTATTAATCATAAAAATAACAGTAATTCAACACTAATAAAAGTAAGCAGTAGTGCAGCCACACAGCAGAAGTACTGACTGTATATTACTGTATTCATGATATACTATATATTGTTAGAAAGTTTACATCTCTGCAAATCACCTTTTAAATGTTTAGCATGCCCATGCTCCCCCAACCTTATTACTTTTTTATCTCAGAAATGGAAAAAATAGTAAATGATTGGTATTAAAATGAGCTGCCCCACACTGCACCATTTAATGCTTTCTAAATCATAACTCTTTAAAACAGCTAGTCCTTCCACTTCAAAAAATGGCAGCCATTATATTAAAGGGAGGTTATTTTCTAGAGGTGCCTGTACTTTTAGCAAAGCTATTCTTTAGAGATATAAGTGGTTCCTTCTTGCAGGTAGGTTGCAGAACTTCAATTACTTTTAACATGATGTTTGCTGCCAGACACTTGAAGGAGTTTTAACAGCTCCCTTTCTATATCATGACACAAACCCAAATTATTATTATTTCACTAATATAAGAATCTGTCACTCAAAACACATTTGTATGAGTTCATGAACATGAATTCACATGCATGTGTACTGAATCCAATTGGTTAACTCTAACACTACTTGTCTTGATTGAAAAAAAACAACAATAACCTGCAATTGAAAGAATAGTTCGGCTGTTTGGGGTACACTTATTTTCTTTGAATCTGAGTTAGATGAGAAGGTTAATCAGTCTCATTGTCTGTGTTCAGAATTGGTTCAGCCTGTTTTAATACAAAGATTAGAAATGGGGGAAACTGTGTCTCTACAAAATGACAAAAGACTTCCAACACCTAAGCTCACTAATTAACACGTTATATCTTGTTATAATCCCTGCACAAACAAAAATTTCATAACAACATTTTTTAGTTTTTTCATGGAGAGTTTTGCCACAACAACAGCTGGGCGCTGCATCCCAAAGACATGTCATCACAGTGAGGTTGCCAGGTTTTGCTTCATTTTGCCAGTACAGAGAACAAAACCTGTGCTCACTGACTGTAGATGGCAACCGACAGCGTAGACATTAGTTACTGGGTGGATGTTTGTCAAGAAATAGCTCAAGCTTGTAACTCCCTAAAGCCACAAATTATCATTTATACCTTTCTTGTTATATACAGGCGACACAAATGAGCTATAATGTGCTAATTAGTGAGCTCTACAGGTGTTGATGAGACTGTTTTTCAATTTTGGAAAGTGACAATCTAACTGTTTCCCCTGCCTCAAATCTACTAGTGAGAGGTGAAGTCCCGCCCCTTCCTATGGACCTTATTTCAGAAAAAACATGTACAGTTGTCAATTGTCAATTTAACAAGAATTGTCAGTTTGAAAGTCAGTTTGTTGTAAAACTGTTGAAGTATAAGACTGTGAAAATATGTAATTAGAAAGACCACACACCCAAACATCGCATAAGTGACGTCTCTCTCTCCGAAGCTACGATGCCTGTGTGTTTCGTACTGGGATGTACTCACATGAGCGGGTCTCGCTCGTTCTTTTGCTTCCTGGGTGATAAAAAGACCAGGAGTCGCTGGATCAAACACATCAGGTAGGATAACGTTTCATCTGTGCGTGGAACATATTCAAATTAGCTAGCTAGTGTTGGTGACGTATATTGTTCGAAACGAGAGATGTAGTTCACTGAGCGGTTTCACACAAAAATAAATGATACTAGGACAAACCTACGACAAATTGCGACTTTCTTGACTTGCAAAATTATCTTTTAAAAGGACAGAATCAAAATATCTGTAATTAGTAGCAGAGGTTAATGCGCAGTACGGATTCTGACAGACTTATATGTGTTACTGTTTCCTGCTTAAACTGTTTGTCAGCTGTTTTGTCACATTTTTACACTCCAAATGACACATTAACACATTTGAATGAATATTCTCCTCTGCCTTTTGAGAAATGACACTTTCTTACAGACTGTAAACTTAATCCATTACCACTCAGTGTATTATGACAGCCAGCATACATTTCTTTATTAATGCAGACGAGAATGGATTCCTTCCTTGTGCTTTACGACACTAATGCCTTCCTGTTGTGGCTCTGGATTTTCTGTATTACTTCCTGCATAATTTAACACCATCCTCTCAGTAGCCAATGATGCCCTTCCTGCATTTTAAGTAATTGTAAAGCTCAGCTGTAGATTACAACGGTAATGAGCTCGCACCAGAACGCTGTGTTGTTTTCACTCCAGTCCTCATCAGAACTCGACCCCTGCAAATGGGCGCCATCATTGCTGTGTTTGCCGTTAAATGCTGATCATCCAATCAGGCCCTGCTGTTGCAGCTTGTGTCCCGCTCCCCTTCTAACACCAGAGGTGGACGCACCCGGCAAATCAGCACTGCACAAACAAGCCACAGCAATCAATAGCCAACACAAACATATAACGGCAGCGTTCTTCTGTAGCCTCTATCTATTGCTACTAAACGCCGGGCAGCTAAATAACCTTTTAGCAGGCCCAGGCAGGCGAGACAGATGAGTTTCCTAAATGAGGCTTCTGCTGACGCTGGGCCTTAAATCAATGGTGGTGGCAGGCGTTGAAATGAAGCCCCTGAAGCATGTGCTCACAGTTTCCTTTGAGAGAGTTGGAAGCTATACCTCCCCATACATATTAATATTTTATCGTTGGCACACTCATTAATTTTTCTCTAATATTGTTGCTACGGGCAATATTCTGATCAAATCCAAAACAGGTTCTTCATGATCAATCATGTCTTTCTTTGACTTTCTGGACCTGGTTTGAGAGACTGTGAAGGATTTTTCTGTCGTTTCAGAACAGTTTCTAGTTTTCAAGGTACAGTGTGTAACATCTGGCGGATGCAGATTGCAACCTCTCCCATGTGCCAAGCGTGTAGAAGAACTACAGTGGCTGACATGAAAACGCGAATGGCCCTCTCTAGAGCTGTTGTAAGTAAGTGAGCGAACAAGTGAACTAGTGGAGCAGAAGACAGAGTTAGTTTAGCTCTGAGAACATCAAGTGAACGTACAGTCGAAGTTGCAGTTTGTGCAGAAATACATGCTGCAGCTCCTCCAGACCAACAGAGGTTTCCTGTGTCTTGTTTCCCGGCGGCTGAGTGGAGTGACGGGTGTTAACTCTGGAGCGAGTAACGCTATCGATTCCAGCCCAAGCAGGAAAGGTTTACACAGTGGTTTGTTTGTCCGTTCTGGGCTACTGTAGAAACATGGTGGCTTGCCCCAAACTGCATGTGATTATCATAAAGTGGTCATGTCTGTAAAGGGGAGACTCGTGGGTACCCATAGAACCCATTTTCATTCACATATCTTGAGGTCAGAGGTCAAGGGACCCCTTTGAAAATAGCCATGACAGTTTTTCCTCGCCAAAATTCATCGCAAGTTTGGAGCGTTATTTAACCTCCTTCGCAACAAGCTAATATGATATGTTTGGTACCAATGGATTCATTAGGTCTTTCTAGTTTCCTATGATACTTATGATACAGTATCTTCACTATAAACAATTTTGTGACGTCAAAACAATTTTGCGTTAATGCGTTATCGCTTTAACTTTGACAGCACTAGAATATATATTATAGCAAAAATACAAACAAATGAGTATAAAACGAGACAAAATTAATAAATAATCCAGATAGAAAGATGAGACAAACCCACACAATTAATTCCAAAGTTACAAAGGATATTTACATTAAAATATATTTCCTAAAATATATTTCTCCTCCATGTTAAAGCTCTTTCTATTGGTAATATATTTCAGAATGAACACCTCCTGCCTCCATGTTTATGCCTCTGCCTCCATGTTTATGCCTCTCCCCATTTTCTTTCCAATTTGATCAAAGTTCTGAGATCAATCACAGCATCCATGAAGGACAATTATCCCTTTTATTCTTTCTATTTCCCAATTCTTACTGTTGTTCTGATGTAAATTAGGCGAGGGTTAGTGTACCCCGTCGGTCCAAACTGTGGCTGTGAGAAAGTCCATAATAAAGAAATAAAATCAATTTACATATGCAGCATTCTGTGAAGTGTTTACGAACATATGTTTCTATAATTACTGCCCTTGTCAACAAATTGTTTGTCGACAATTTGTTATCATTTGATGTTTTGCATGCTGAGATAGACAGAGGCCCTAACCTGCTATGTAAGGACTTTTTATTGAGATGCAAATGTTGTCTCAGGGATTTTAGCTCCCAGTCAATGGTTCATTGTGTATCCCTGGCTTCCTGGTGCTCTGCAAATTTATGATGTTATTTGTGATTCAAAATAGATCAGCAGGGCGCTGAGTGCATGCAGGCTTTTTGTGCATATTTGACCTCAAACTTCAGGAGGAATTTTGAGCTTTTCCTCACGTGGCAAATTTATTCAAAGTGGCAATTCTCTCAAGTGTAATTCATACACTCTGGTTAATGGCGAGTTATAAAATCTAATTTGGTATAAAGAAAATAATGGGCGATTTGAAAAATGATCATTAATACATTATGAAGAATTTTCCAAATAGAGGAAGTGATGGTGTGCTAATAATATGAAAGCAATTTCCTTTGACAGGTTGCAAATGACCTTGAGGTAATGATATCTGAGATGGATAGGGATGTATTTCTGCTTCTAGCCATCCATCTAAGGTGCTGTCTTCTTCTCAGTCTTTCCAAAACCGAATATGCAAGAGCAGAAGTGTAAAAAATGGATTAAACAAAGTGTTTGTATGCTCTGACATAAGTTGTGGACAATAGCATGTCTATCGTTCGCTGCTAACAAAACCTACAATAGTGATCTGCCAAGTGTTACCTCCAAAACTAAGGAGCATTTTATACTTTGAGGGGTTACAGGTTACTTTTTAAAAAGCTCTGTTCACAATAGCACATCCATTATGTGGTATTTTCCCACTGAATGGAAGCTGATTCTGGATATCACAGTTTGGACGGACATTAGTGGCTATGTCCTGCTGTTTACACTCCATGCAACCACGACCAAACCCAGCGGATAGTCCTCATCTTAAAAGTTTGTTTCTCTTTACTTCTCTTTACTCTTACATTAAAAGTGAAATATTATGTTTAAAAATGTGAACAATAAAGCATAAACCACCTTATGTCTTGCTTGTCCAATTATGTAATCTAAGCATCCAGACAGGGTTACATTAGAATGAAATAACATTAACTGGTGAGGACTGGGACCTGTTAGCTTTAGCTTCAATCCTTTAGCCTAATGTCATGTGTGTAGCCACCAAGTATAATGAATGGGAATGTGATGTCACAGACTGCAAGTCGTACATTTATGGAGGATAAAGGGTAAAAGTGTCAAAAGAACTGCTGAACTAACACAAAACACTGCACAGTGAATACGATCCTAAAGATGAAATGTAGTGTATATAGTATACAGTCAGACACAAAGGTAGGCTAACGTTATGGATTTCATTTTGCAAGATACCAGTAGATTAATTATGCATGCAGGATTGGCCGATGTTTTGTTAGCATTCAGTCAGCATAACATTAGCTAGCTTATCTTTGTCCGGATGATGGTGTAGTTTGCATTTGGCTTGTAGATCTTACTGTCATATACCTACCCATTTGTAGATTGGACATCGGCTTCCAAAGATTAACATATTTTGAACTGCTAACAGGTGTTCACTAACGCCAAAACACATCAGTAATGAGTGCCTAGCTGTAAAAGTCCTCCTAGTTTGTAAGGATCGATATCATTAATTAACTTCAGATTTGTAATATACCGCCTCTTTGGCTCTGTCAGCTTCTCTTGCTTTATACATTTCTGATGAAGAACGAATGACAGATGAATAGACCGGTGATATTTAATGACAGCTACTGTAGCTCCATACGCTACCCTCCAAAAATGGCACCGCCGTCAGTGGTAAACATCAAAAAACAGAAACTAAAGTTGGGTCAGGCCTGAGAGTGGTCAGTTATATTTACAGTTCAGGTCTCTGGATCCTCGTTGAGGGCCGACTCAGAACACAAGATTAAAGTGAAACTTGTATAAACTGAAAGTCCAGAGGCATTTGCTCTGAATTAAGGGAGCATCGGCCTGACTTTCCCCTCAAGGCAGACGACAGTGTTGAAACAGTAGCAGCTCTTTTCATCACCAAACCTACAAGTCTCTCATCACTTTTAGGTGGCCTGACATCACCTGCTCTGGGAATATAACATCTTCTCTCTGTTTCTCTGTATGTTTTTCTGCGTCTGTGAGCACTGCAGCATCTAATGCAGTTTCACTCTGGTCGTAGAGTATTTAGCTCCATATTTTCCAAGTGGCTGGAAACATAATGGCCTGCACCTAAGCCACAGCAGCTAATACGCCATGCTCTTCATATAATGAATGCACATTTACCTCCATCTCTCTTCCCGCTCTCTCTGTCCCTTTTCTGCTCATTCTCTCATCTCTCGCTCTGTCTCACAGACTCAATCCTGTAATGACGCCTCACTTCAGGATGAACACGCTGCCATTTTTCGTAATTAAAGCCGGATGTGATTTTCATACAGCCTCCTGGTTGACATTTCTGAACACACACACACACCCACAAAGCCATTAGACGCTGCAGGAGGACTGAACCAGAGAGGGAACGAACACCATTAATAAATTCAGCCACTTTTCTTAGACTTCCAACTGCAAAACATTGTGAGAGCAACTAAAGCTGTGAACTAAGGTATTTATAGAAGGGCAATCAGTTGATTAAACATTTAATTGTTATTTATGATTGTTCTTAGTTAATGATGATAATGTCATGCACGCACGAGCACAGTTACATAGCTTTAGAGTTCGTACTGTTTTTTATCTAAATCTAAATAACATGTTTTTTATATACTGAGGTGCAAGGCAATTTTGAGCTTTGAATACAAGTAGTAGAATTTTAAAATCAATTTTGGCGTGAAGCCAATGCAGAGATCTAACAACAGGTGTAATGTGTTCATACTACTTAAGGCTGGCCCACACTGAAAGCTTGTTTTTCTAAAAGAAATGTCAGAGACCCCACACATAATAATATGTCATGTTAAATTTAACAGTTTCGTTCCTACAGTGTGTGGAGAGCAACTATTTGGCCGAACCAGTACACCACACACCAACAGATTCATTCATGAACAACAAGAGTCCCGACTAAAAAAAAACGGAAATATCGCAAAATCTCTCTCAATCAAACCTGACCTTAGTGAAAACACACATGGCGGAAGACGGGCAGGAAGAATTAGCGATGTTAGTTTTTGCACTACTTTGTACTAGAAAATATACGAAGAAAAAAGAAAAGTAATAGATTAAGTCATGGAGACACGTTAAATAAACACTTGTGTTGCTGCCACTTATCAACAATTTGACCCTCCATGTCTGTGGTCCATCTTACTTCTACTGCAGGCTTTGCATTTTGCATTATCTTATGCATTATCTGCGGCCGTCATGACGGCGGTTGTTCCGTCTCCTTCCGTCTTCAGTCAGCTTGGTTCCCAATTGGCTATCGTTCTTTCCAACGTGACTGCTTCATTTGCTGTCCTCGGGGTTAACATACCTCACACCACAGGAATATCTGGAAAGATAATCTTTAGAACCATCAAAAAACCTGGGCTTTGCTGACCGTTGTCTGGAGGGGGAATCGGGCCCAAAATCGGCTTGAATCTCATGTAGTGTGTGTCCGGCATTAGTAAGTAAAAACACGTGCAGCCGCATTTTGAATTAACTGTAGTTGCTGGACTGCTCATTTTGGAAGGCCGGTGCATAGGCCATTACGGTAGTCTTGTCTGCTTATTATAAATGCATGGATTTATTTCTCAGAATCAGTTTTTTTAATAGAAAACCCCTTAGTTTTTTATGTTTTTTAGATGGTAGAAGGCTAATCTTGTGATTCACAACAGCTCCTTGTAACGCTGTAAAATTCCTCAGCTGTTTCAAGTAGGGAACACTTTTAAAGTCTGAGACTTCTTGTTCCTTGATGGATGAAGGACGTGGAAATCTATGTTCTGGCAGTTCAGACGCCACATATTTAGTCTCTGCGGAGCTGTGTTAGTTTCTCTGAAAAACTTGCATATTAAACTTGATTTTCAAACATCTCTTAATGCTGTGGAGAAAGCTTGCCTGATATCTTCCTTGGGTAGACACATTTAGAATAAGGATTTAGTTTTAAAGTTGGTTAACTCAGTGTTTTTCTGTTATTTCGGCCCCATTGAAACAAAGACTTCCTTATTCAACTGCTTCAACTAATAGAGGCAAGCTGTACTATGTTACTTAAATCAATTTACATTGATAAAGAAGTTTCGTGACATTGAAAAGAAAGCTCAGTCAAGGAGTTGTGGACAAAGAAGAGACAGCCTTCCACCTTTTTCTCCCCGTCAGCCTCTGTTAGTCTCAAAATGCTTTTACATTTCAGGTTCTTTTCAGCCACGCTGAAGTGTTTCTCCTCCTTGTTTTGAGGTTTAAATGCAAAATGATGGAGTGACAAAACATTGTCAATCAAAATGTGTTTCATGACCACTTGAGATTCTTGGCTGGTCTTGGAGTGTGAAAACATCTGAGGCTCTGAAGCCAAGGACTCATCGAGAGACTGAACAGCGAACCTGACCTGACTGTGAATACGCCGCAAGACTCTCACTCTCAACTTAAGACTTTTTTTCTTGAGAATAAAACGTTGTTTAACAGCAAAGCTTCAGTCTTATTCCCGTTCCCTCTGAATCAATGCTAAGCTTGTGAATGCGGACAGCCTATTTGTCAAGTCTTTCAATTAGGAGTGTATAATGCCACTATGTTCCATGCCAGGAATTTGGTTTTTGAGATGTATAAATACACGGGTAAACACTCTTATTTACCTCTGTGTTCTCAAACATAATCACCAGGCTTTGCTCCATGCTCTGTGCCCTGCATGAAATTAGCTTGCTATTGATTCCTTAAACATCTCCCCGCAGGTGTCAGCTTCGCAGGGCTCTAATTGGCTAAACCGCAGTTTTAGTTTCAAGAAACGTGACAGTTTTGCTCTTAATGGTCGCTGCAGCAGAGAAGCAGATTGCAGAGGAACCATGCGATGACGTTATATCAGATCTTTCTTGTTTGTAATCATATTTCACATCTCTGCCGGTGACTTTACGGGCTGAAATATCGAGGCCTTGATGTGACATTTGGTGACATTTAGCACTGGAATGTGAATGACTGAGTCTTAACATGAAAGGTCACGCCATGCGAGAGTGTGCCCAATAGATCTGGCTTATGTTTACACTTCTGTTTGTGCACTGAATGTAAGCAACATTGGATTATTTTGGATCCCTCCTGCTATGTTTGATTGATTTTTGCCCTTGGAGTAGTTTTGTTATTTTTAAGAGTTGATTCCGTCCCCATAGTTTCCAAATTATTTCCTAGAAAGAAACTGATATTAATACAATTCCTGGAAACGGCTACTTTGTAATTTAGTACTAATTATAATATAATTATAATTAGAGGTCTTACTGATAACATGTTTACAGGTATGTAGACAAATCTTTTAAAAAAAAATAATACACCCACAGAGCTTTTAGAAAGGTACCGAATAAAAATAGTGTTTTTCGTAAAATTGATGTGAATTAATCATTTAAAAGATTTTGACTTGTCCAATATGAATGTTTTTGTTTATTTCTGTGGAAGACATCTGGTTGTTTGGTTTCCACTTCTAAAAGCCCTGGCAGCCAATAGTATAACAACGTTAGCATCATGTATCTCTGTGCCGTCAGCGATGAAGTTGTCAGTTAGTGTGAAACAAATATAAATGGCTGAGTTTGACGGTATGCGCCCGGCTTCACTCCGGTACCAATCCCAAGTGCTCAGCGATAAAGGGAGGCTTCCTCTGCCATGCCTGGCTGCACTGACACTGGTGTCTCCATCAGGCTGCAGAATCCCTGGATTGGTAACAAGTGACAACTGACGTTAGCACATATTAGCTGTCTAAGCTTAATCATCCGGACAACAATAACCCATAAAATTACAATTTGGCATATTTACACAAAACCAACAACAACTACCAACAGCCATGACTGTCTGTCTGAGTCTCACGCCACTCCACCATAAAATATGCAGGCTGACTGACGAGGGTTGACTGACAAGTAACAAGTAACGTTGTTGACTCTGGCCCAAGTAGTAAAAGTTAACACAGTGGTTTGTCCGTTCTGGGCTACTGTAGAAACATGGCGGCCGGCTCTATGAAGAGGACCCGCTCCCTATGTAGATATAAACAGCTCATTCTAAGGTAACGAAAATACAACCATTCTTATTATCAGGTGATTATACACTAAAGGAAACATACTCATTGATATCATATTCCATTTCTTCCAATAGATCCCCCTAAAATGCTACACATTGTTCCTTTAAGTATTTGTTCAAGAAGCAACATCCTCTGGTTTCAGCTTTTCAAATTGAAAATGTTTCATCTTATGTGGGGATAAACTGAATATTTTTAGGTTTGGGATTTGAAGAGGAGACATTATGACATTATGATGGATATTTTCATTTTAGATCAAATAATTAATGAGCTAATCATATAAATAACCTGCAGATTAATTGATAATGAAAATAATTGTTAATTGCAGTCATAGATTGGATCTGTGTGATTACTGAATGGAGCTAGTTAAATTAGAGCACTGCGTTAGCTGATTCAGCTGCTTCATTCACAATCACTCATTCATTCATCAGCCGCTTGGCTACCAGCTGATTAATAACATGCAATCATGTTCATGCAGGTGTACACGGCAACCTTTATAACCTGACATCTCTTACTGATACCTTAACATGGTGTTTGCTGCACGTTTTTGGTATTGTTGACTTCATTAAGATTAATGTTTGTGTAGGTTTTTATTATAGAGGTTATCAAATCTAGCTGTGTAGCCATCTACTATAAACGTTCAGTTCCTTGATGTCAATTGTCTCTGAATAAATTGAAATTTAAACAGTGATAGTAAAGTAAATGTTTCCTCCTTTCCAGTATTTTCTCCTCCATCTACTCCAGCCGCAGGTTCTGCAACATCGCTGCTCGAGGTTCGGGCCACAGTGGCTTCTAATTGGACAGGGACCGAGTGGACACTTGTGATGTGATGGCAATGACAAGAAGAGCAGCGTTCAGAGCCATGCAGCCTGTGGGAGCTCTCGCCACATCTTCTGACAGAATCGATGTGTGCTGCTGGGCCCGTCGAGGCCACAGGGAGTCTAGTACAGCAGAACTAATTACTGTTCGTTTTAAAAGTTCATTTGCGGCTGGTTTACTCTTGGTGTTTTTTTTTTTTATGTCTTTCTTTCCCGCATTTCAGTGAAGGAGTCGCCATTATTTTTGAAGTGTTTCATTAAGTGTTGACAATCAGAGAGCTTCAGACAGCTCAAATCACTGACTTGATGTGATTCAAAGAGGGATTTTAGGGCAAATGACAGACAATAACTGGCTGTTATACTGCCGGTAAAATAAAAAAACATTTTCACAAGATATTCAGGTTGCAAGAGAAGTTACGTTGAGGTGTTATTTGGGAATTCATTATTTAAATACTCAAATTACCATATTTTTATTGATTGAAATTATTCCTCGGGCTCCGACTGACAACACAAAGTATAAATCATCATAACATGTCGATGTTTTTAGTATTCAAATATGACAACATTTAACACGTTGTTTTCAATGACAACCAAACAACAGCTCAGTCATGTCAGGGCCTTTGCTCTCACATCACCTCCAGACTGACAGCGTCCAGACGCAGCACCACCTGCCGTATTGTTTACTGCCTGACAAGAGCCTCGACACCACCGTGATAAGATGCCCACACACAAATCACACACACACAGCCTTCCTCTTATTGGGAATCCAGAGGTGAAGCCTTCAAGCTGGGCTGCACAGCTCTGAGCTGACGCGAGGAGACAGGCTCTTGTAGGTAACTGAGGGGGAGTCGACCGGCTCGGTCTGCGGGGAATCTACAGCAGGAGCTCTCGGGCAAGTAGAGGGCTCAATGCAGCGCTCTCCTCCAGCAGGGCAGCTGATAGATTGCAGCATGCACAGACAAGACATAAGCCAGAGGTGGTCACAGGATGCTAAATATAGCAATGACTCGACAAAATGACCCGGCTTTAAGAGGAGTTACTTCCTTACAAGTCGTATTAGAAGTTTCTATGTAGAGTTTACGTATTATTTCCCTTAAACAACGCTTAGTAATAATAATATTCTTTATTTCAGTCAGCCAACTCCTGTAGAATAGATTTACTGTATGAACAGACGGCAGAATCAGAGCCTACAGGTGGATGCTGGGTGGAGTTGGGGCTTACAATATGAGCATCAGCAGTACAGTTTACAATGTAATACAAGCTACACTGTAAACTGAGGGTGCTTTCACACCCAACCCGTTTGGTTCGGTTAAAACAAACTCAGGTCTTTTTGCCCGGTTCAAGTTAGTCTCATATACTCTTCGTAGCTATACCTACGAAAATGAATGCACTGTAATTTGTGTATATCCCACAAAATCAATTTGTGTGCAATTAACGTAACCGTGAAGCAGGAAGTATGAATGACTTTCACCCAAAAGACCGGTGTTTGTACCCCGTGTGAAACAAGAAGTCAACGTTGATTTATTTGTCATGTAACTTCTGTGCTTAAGTAACGCTACTTCCAGAGTTATTTAAAGCCAAACCACGATCTTTTCCTAAACTTAACTAAGTAGTTTGGTTGCCTAAACCTAAGGAAGTTGTTTCCTGTGAAGACCGAAGTTTATTTTGAAAATACTGTATGCATGTAACAAGCATAAATTGACACGTGTTGCTGGACAGTCGTATGACAATGAACAAAAAAGGAGGAATAACTTTTACGTAAGATCATAAGAACCGTTGTATGAGAATACGTTGCCTGGTTAGTACGGTTTGTTTGGGCTGGTGCGAAAGCTGCCAATCGAACCTGTTGCGGGCCAAACAACTGAACTCGGTTCGGTGGTGTGAAAGCAAATGAACCAACCATCATATTTTCTGGCAGCAGATATGCGATTTTAGCATGATTTCAAAAGCTAAACTACTAATAAATCCATCCACTGATAATGAAATCTGTTCAGGAAGTGATCTTATTGATCTGTACACTATTTAAGACCATGTACATAAGCACGTCAGCACAGGTATTTTTCCTGATTAATAGTTCAAAAGCTGTTAAAACTGCTGTGCTTGTATCCGACTCCGTGTACTTTGTCAGTTCATTAACTCCATTAAAAAATGTGTGACAGCGATCACACAGTACACGTGTCTGTGCGTTCTACCATTATTAATAACATGCGGTCAAGTTGCAGTCTAATAATACTAAGTATTCTTATAATCTGTTATTAATCAAAGAACATAAATGTACACACCAGAAGCATTAAAATGCTGCATAAACTTCTGTCAGTCAGAGATATATTTGATTTCCCCACGTGGGTCCTGATGATGACAATCACCAAAACTGTCCAATCAAGGAGTTCCCTGTCAGTCTGTATAACTTCATGTTTACTCCTCTTGGTTTGTTTGTGAAAAGTCAGTGTGAACAGGAACAAGACCAGAACTAAAATGCAACAAATGTGCCATTTTTTCCCTTTTGGTCTGGACCAAATGAACCGATCGACAGGTATGAAAGCACCCTGAGTGTTTTAATGGTGGTTTGAGACCAAACACGAGGAGCGAAAAGTTAATGAAAGGTAGTGCACAGAATAAAAAGCAGCTTACAAGGACGCTATGGAACAACATCGGAATGTAAACCACCAGAATATTAATCTAACCTTGCATCCCAACTCTCCCTGATATTTTCTGCCATGCTTGACATATTTTGCTTAAATCCTGGAGGGATCGGAGAATACAGCACGTACAGTAAGTCTGTAAATTCAGAGATGTGACTTTTCCTCCCTTCTCTTCTATAGTAATATTGTCACTGGCATAAGATTTTCCTCTCGCCAAGGCCTCCATCCTATTCCAAGTGCACCGTGGAGGTCAGCTATTTCAGGGTCAAAGTTTAATTTAATTGAACTTTTATCGTAAAACCTGGCAGAAAATCATTGTGAGAGAGCACAGCAGCTCTCGACATTGGAAATAACGGCCTTGCTCTGTGCAAAGTCAAACTTATACGTTTGGAGTAAGATTATGACTTTGTTCTGCAAATACAGAGCAAATCAGCTCAAGTGTCTACAACTGGAATGCAGTAGAACTAATATACATTATTCAAAACATGACTATCTCATCAGCATAAAAAACAAACTGTGGCAGGATCAGTAAAATGCATCAATCGGCCTAATCCAGTTACCATTCATTTGCTTTATTTTTGCCCAAATTACACCGTCATGTCAGAGAAATCTTAAAGTCCTAAGTGAAAGACAAATCGTCTCCTAAATCAACACATTCTCACTCCCAACTCGTCAAATACCGCCGTTTGGTCAGTGCTCCTCGACATTGGAGATCGACGCACGGGTATCCCTCTTGCGTTAATTTTGGACGGACCAGGGATGGCGTGTCAATATACGCTTGTTATGTCCTTTCAAAATAAATGTTTTCACAGTAAGTTAGGTTTAGGCAACACAACCACTTAGCTAGGGTTAGGAAACGGTCATGGTTGACATTAACTTCATTGACGTATGACTCATGTGACTACCGAGTGATTAACCGCTCACGTGACTCACAGGACTACGCGACAAAATAAGTCACCGGTTACGTTTAGTTTCACGAAGGACACAAACAGTGGTCTCCTGGGTGAAATTCCTGTATTTGATGTTGACCCATCCACCTCACCTTCCGCCCACCCTCTTAATACTACGGCAAGTACTCTGAGTGTCGAGTAACGCCTCGGGTGGATTTAAATTGGTGTTAGTTGAAAGCCCAGTTCGCTGCTAACAGTCGCTAAAGGGCGCCTTCTTGCATTGGTATCTGATGCCAAGGGTCACTTACCAAAAAGCCGAGTTGGGAGTGAGAACGGGTTGCCTAAAGAGTGAAGGCTTTGCCAGCAATTGCTGAACCTCCAGCGACAAAAGAAGAAGAAATTTAATTCCGAGTATTGTACAGTTTACCAAGATTTCACAATTTGTGAATTTATCAAAGTTTCAAAAGGTTACTCAAGGGTAACATTTTTGGTATATTTGTATAGAACCAGTAATTCATTACTCCTAAAACTGGTGTCACCACTTTTAATTGGGATTAAATTTACCAAACAAAATGGCACAACACCACCGCTCACACCTCTTTGGCTGGAAACAGACGATCAAACACAGTGTGAGGGTTGAATATAATTTTAAGGGCATATCATTTCAAAGATGGATATTAAAACATTCCTTTGGAATCCAAAATAAGCATTACTTTGGGGCTTGGATTGCAATCAAGCATATTTAATATTTCACGCTTAAACTGAGGCATGGCATTAACAAAATCACTTAATTCATTTATTCGGTTATCAGTTAATTCATTCGTGGCAAGGATGTATAAATTTTCTAGCTTTATTTTCAGTTATGCCGTCTGAATTGCAAGTGGCTTATGTGCTATACAACTGGATAAAACACTTAATGCCTTTTGGTGCTCTTTGATGCCCGAGTTCATTTATTTCCTGGGTGAGATGATGTTTGTGTGTGTGTGTGTGTGTGTGTGTGTGTGTGTGTGTTTGTGATCCTCAGAGTTTCCTCACAGAAGTCTCTATTTAAGAGCGGCAGGGAGACGGTTAATCTCAGGTGGGCTGGGTCTGCTGTGGTTTTTGCTTAATTAATGTCGTGCCATCTGACTGTCTCCAGAGGAGGTAGACCACCAGCTGCTCAGGCTTTGATCTCACCTGTCTGTCTGTCAGTCTGTCTATGAATGTGTGTGTGTGTATGTGTGTGTGTGTGTGTGTCTGCATGTATGTATGTAAGCGTGTCAGTCCTCACGTCCTCATTGCAGAGCTGCTTGAATGTAATGACATCATCACTTCAATAAGAGAGCAGCAGTTCTGTGTTGCTTAGCTATGAAAACATTATTAGTGTATTTCAATTCTTAAAAGTTCTCCATGCGATATTCAAAGCATTAATACGCAGTAGCAGCAAACAACTATTTGCTATGTAAAGATATAGAGGAGTAATGTCTACCTGAGCAGAGAATGAAGTCTGTCTCCCTCTGTGTGTATTGTAAATCAGAGCTTCTCCGTGTGTTGTTGACATAGCCAGGCCGGCCAGGCAGAGCCGGACTAAATAGATAGATTACACTACGCTATTATTCGAGCCCCCCTACATGCACATTTTGATATTTGATTTTATCGCAACAAACAACAACAAATAATACCACTACAGAAAACGAGATTCAATGAGATTGAATGGGCTAATATGCTACATAATTGAAATGCACGTTACTAAATGTTTAGCGTTACATGACAAAACAGTTAATTCCGTGAATTTAGAATGAACAAAATAATTAAATATGTGTGATACCTTTATTGTCACATTAGTGTCTCCCTCTTTCATCCATTTTCAGAGTCAGTTAATGCAAAGCCTCATTAGTCTCATCATTGATCTCCCTCCTCACTGCAGCCGAGGCCAGAGGACTGTCTGCTGTCACTGCTGGCGCTGACGTGTGTCCCCTTTAAAAGTCAAGGTGAAGCGTCAGTGTCTTGTGTGGGAGGAGAACGAGCAGCAGATCACGAAGCCTGCAATCTGCCTTCAACAGCAGAGGTAAAACACGCACGGCTCTCACTTCAATCCCACCTCCCCTGAGAAAGCTTAAGGAGGAAGATTTACGCATCAGTTGGAGAAGAAAAGAGCCGATCTAAGTTTGTCATTGAGAACAGTAGAAGTCACTCCGTCCTGTTTTTTTTAAATTCCTTTCACCACTTGCTGCATCTTAATTTCAAAAGTGACACTTATTTAACCTGTAGATTATGATGTAAACAGGATTGTGTTTCAGTTTAACTTTCTGCATATTATTTCATAATATTATAATGCATCATCTCTTGAATAAATTATTTTCTTTTTGATTGTGTAAAAATGATGATGATTCAGGCAGCAGAGAGTGAGTTAAGCTTAAATAATACCAGTTATCGTGATCACTCATAGAAATGCTGTTTATATCCTGTTGCTCTCACCAGCAAACTAATTTACAGTTATGACACCTGCCAAGATCTTATGACTTTGTAATTGATTGATTTGTTTCGGTATTCACTGCCGGCCAGCCCACATATAGTAAGCTTACATCACATTGTTTTTAACGAATATATTCCTTAAGAAGCTCATACAAAGTAGTGTTTTACTACAATTTACAGATATAAATTGTATCAAATACCGTAAAATCTTTCTCAAGCAGAAGTCATCTTTCATGATCATCCTACCAGGAAAAATATTCAAAGACATTCAGAGGTAGATGTGCTGTAAACTGCACATTTGTATTTTCTTTGGGGCCTTTTATGCATTCATTAAAGAGTAAAGAGGTAACAGGAAATTAAGGGAAAGAGAGATGGGGAATGACATAACAAAGGTCCCCGTTCGGACAGTCAGTAACTTAAACCTCTAGCCCACCAAACCACATCAATTTAAGAGACAAAACAAAACACAAACCGTGTCACACTTAATCTGATTTATACCAAATATCAACAAAAACAAAACATTAAAATTCATGTTCTTCTTTATCCAATATTATCCATTATAGTCTGTTATAGTAAATGAATTATAAAGCACTTACAAATAATAGAGACTGTTGAGATTCACGACAGGTTAACAATCATTTCAAGAACAGTATTTCAACAGAACACAGTGCCCTGGTGAACAAGCCTTCAACAGATCACCATAATGATTTTCCATAATGAAACTGATTTGATAAATTGAATGAATTCATTTAATATGAATGAATATCAGTGGAATCTCTTTTTATAGATTCTGGGACAAACCCAGTATTTTAACGTAGAGACAAAGACAGATTGTGCTCCAGAAGAAATGAAGGGTTCTTGTAGTAGATCTCACTTTGTGTCCTCAGGATGCATTTTACATTTGTGACTGTATTCTTTTTATAATGTTACGGAGAGATGTTTAGCCCCGGAGCTGTGTTGTTTTTGTTTTGATGGATGTGACAACATTCAATAACTGCATCTATTTCAAGTTTCTCATATAGTAAAAAAAATAAAAATGAAACTGGTGCCACTTTCATTATGGTGACTGGGTTAGACCAGTTCAGACCAGGGTAGACTAAATTAGACGGGTTAGACGGGGATGTTAGATCAGGTGAGACCAAGTTACACTAAATTAAAACCAGATTATAACACAGTTATGACACCAGTTTGAATTAGATTAGACCAGGTTAGACCAGATTAGAATTACTCTGGACCACAGAGAACAGATTAAGCCAGGCTATACCAGGTAAAACCAGGTTAGACTAGATTAGACTACTTATAACTATATATATATATATACATATATGTATATATACATATATAAATATGTATATATATATATACATATATACATATATATACAAA